>JAAAKQ030103772.1:2564-14298 GCA_010016005.3 Zanna intricata
CCATTGTTTTTGTGGTGCCTGGTTTATTGGACAGCTGTGTTGATTCACTAGTAAAACTTTTATAAAAATAAAAATATACATATATACATTACGAATCAAAATAAAAGAAAATAATTTCAGTTTATTTATACGTGTATATTTTAATACTCTCCTTTAAACAATCTGTAACTTATCATCCGTTGTGGGATCCAAATGTTAAAGATAACCTGGTGTTATATATGAATATTTTTTGAATGCAGCACAAATTTAAAAAAAATATGAAATGTTTATTTTTTGTTAGGAGGATGCTGAACATGTTCCTAACCATACCTATGGACTGTCATTAGTGTGAACTAAGGACTGTTGTGAAAAATGTAATGAAGTGTGAATTAATGTTTTTATTTTAATCTTTACAGATAGTTGAATACATTTTTATAAGGGTCTCAAATATTTAATTATTTCAGTGTTTATGAATTAATGGAGGTATTGGAAGCTAGAGTTCTTTAGGTGGGCAAGAGGCCAATATTTTGTGATCTCACAAAATACATAATTATAAGATAAAAAATAGATTTGATTTATGTCCAGATTAATTATTTAAAATATAAACACTTGACGTAATGTTAAGGTACACTCTGTTTATTATAAGAAGTTGATATAAATACATTACACATGACAAAGTGAAACAGTATGCCTAAAAAAATATATAGTAAACTTAAAATTTTTTGTAATTTCTCAAAAAATTTTATACTTGCTTTACACTTATTAATTTATTTAATTATAATTCTAATTACTATTGTAATTTGTTTAATTTATATTTAATTTTATACTGAACCTATAAATTTTTAATTCTTCAAAAGTTTTAATAGAATAAAACATACAAAAACAATAATGTCCCAAACTGTAACTACCATATTTTAAAAATAATTTTATAGGTAAATACATAACTTGAACACTTTGAAACTTTAATTGCTTACCATATTCTCTGTCTGTGTCCAACAAATGCTGGATATCCGATCCTTCATCACTCCCAGAAGTTGGCATTGACGATGAATCGTCTCTAACATTAATTATTGGTTATCAACCACAACATTGAGAAAATTATCTGTCTTTACATCTTCTTTTCTTCTTCTGTAACGTGCTTTACGCTCTGTTTACACTTGTTAGTTGATACCTCATTCACCCCTTTTTCAAGCAGGATTTTAACGTCTTTCATTTTATATGTATTATTATTTTGGCAACATAGCTGCTTTTAAGCTTGGCTCCACACCAACTCAATCAAATTAAGGTTACAATGATAAGGAGCCTTAACAATGTATAACTTTTTGCTTCAGCAAAATAATTGATTAAAAATTTATTAAAATTATCACGATTGTATTTTACATATTCAAAGAATTCTGCTTTTAAACTGTTTTCTTCAAAGTGGATATTTTTTTATTGCAGCCATAAAGCAGTTTCTTGTTTGCTCTATAAACTGTTTTGAATATTTTCCAGTTTTACATTATGGTACGGAGAGCACTGTCCATTACAACAATACTATTTTTGGGCAATGACAAAATTCTTGATGTGGTGTGCCCTTCATTTACCCATGTCTCATCTAAATAAAATATATTTCTACCATTCTTCTACAATTTATTTTTAAAAAATTATGCTACCAAATTATGATCTCTTCTTGATCAACAATTACACCTTTTTTTTAATTTCTTTTAATAAATTTTTAAAATCCATCAATAACAGTAATTTGTATAAACTAGTTCATCCAGTCTTTGGTAAACTCTTGTCGCAATTTTTTTAAGGTTGGTATTTCATTTTGAAAAAAGAAATTATGTACTGTCAGTCTTATTACATTTTTGTCAAATTTATCCCATTTTTCTAGCTCAGGATTTCCACATTTTCTATTTGTAACAGGAGTTTCTACCTTTCTTTTCCTATTTATTTCAGTCTGTAGTCTATTAATACTACTAATCAATACACACCAGTTAATTCAAAAGTAAGTTTAAATACTTCCTTTTTAACCAACATAGGATTTTTCTCCAACAGTTGATTGAATACATTTAAATTTTTTTCACCACTTTGCAAATATTTCCCTTTTCTGTGTGAACTAAAAGATGAATTATTGGCCATATTGAAAAACTATTTAAATACATACACATACAGGCTAATCACACTATCAAATCTCATAATAATCAGTAACAATTGCACAGTAAATAAATCTCACAATAATCACACAATAATCTAATATACACACGCAGTCACACATACCAAAAAAAAGTGACTGAAACACAGAATTACTATTAAAGAAGATTAAAATATCCAGTATGAAATAAGAGAATTTGTATTGTAATTTTGAAGCCAGTGATAAACAACAATGTTTTGTTTTTAATTATCTGGTAGTTATTACAGCTCGGCATATACAATATTGTGCTATATATATATATATATATATATATGCACTACTACACTCATATTTTGTTTATTTCATATCTCTTTCTAAGAATGAACAGATTATACATGAAGATATAAATATAAAAAATAACTACAAAACAGTGGACAATTTGTAAGGTAATAAAGGAAAATATTTTACCACATATTTTTTTACACATTGGATATGATATAGAAAATTCATGGGCTTATAAGATGTTTTAATTAATATTATTTAAAAATTCATCTACAGGATAATATTGCTTTTGTAAAAAAAAACTTTTAATTATGTTTTAAATAAATGGGTGGGGAAATTTTTTAAAGGTTTGATAGTGTGTATTAAAAATTGCAATAGAAGGATTATTAAGATGCTTTCTTATATATGAAAGTATTGTGTTGAGTTACATGAGAACGGTCATGTTGTCTTGTTTGATAATGTTTAGTAATTGTAACATCGATAATTACCTGGCTTGTAGATAATTTAAAATGGTTAGCGATTCTATAGGACTCATCTGTAAATAATGGATGCAGTTTTCCAGTTGATAATCTACACTGTTCACGTAGTCCCAGCAAATGAATGTCGATTCCTTCACCCAAAATATTTTGTATCATTACATCTGTTTGTTTCTTAACAGCAGCATCAAACAATTCCAGTTTTTCCCTTACCTATTAAAAATTAAAAAATTAAAATTAAGTAAATTTCACAGTTAAATCTGTGTAATATGTAAAGTGATGAGTGCATGTGTACTAAAAGTTCCATAATAACATTCCTTTTAAAGAATTAATATTTATTCACAACAAAGTAATCAAAATTGTTTTTCTGTATCTCTCAGATTAAACCCATGATATAATTTATCAACCATTTTTAAAGAAAAGTTAAGTAAAAAATAACATGCATTATTATCAAGATAAGATTATTATCAAGATTATTGCAGTTAAACATTCTTTAACTGCAATAATCATTGTATGTGTAAGTTTTCATGTGATAATAAATTTTTTATCTGTTATACTGTAAACTTATGTTTCTTTATTAGGGAAGGGCAATTTAAAGAATAAAGTTATACGCATATCCTTATGTACTCCTCACCTAATTATATGAACATATTGATTAAAATAATTGATGTAACTAAGTTCAAATAAATTTGTAAAACTCTGTACAGCAGTTGTTTATTATAATTTTATTGGTGAACTTTTTAATATAAAAATTCACCAACCAAATTGGTTAATTGTATGTAATTAGACACTGGCAATATCAAATGAAGGTTGTAGATCGATTAAACAGTTATTCTAATTTTGACAGTTATGCAATATGTCTTGTGTGCAGGCTGATTCAAGTACTTGATTTTGTCAATGTCTATCTACATTATGCCTGACTGCATAAGTGTGTGAATATATGTATGTAGCTAATGTAATTGTAGCCATTACATATTAATTGTAGGTGTGATTTTTTAATAATGATTTTGCCTAATAATGTTCTTACATTTATGTAAACTGTTTTTTAATAACTGAATCAAGTTTTTTACTTGTTATCTTATTTTTAGAATATTGTTTGTTTTGTTAAGGTTGGATTTTTAATATATTATATTAATAATTATAATATTAGCAAAGATTTAATGTTTTTTTGTTTATTTGAACATATTTATGTTTCCATTATTGAATGAGTTTTTGGTTTTATTGTTTTCAGTATATCAATTTTTTGCTTTCATGCATTTGATTTTTATAAGCTGTTTTTCAGTTTTAGTAATTCCTGATTTGTTATTATTTCATTATATAGTTTTCATTGCTGATGCAATAATAATTTTCCTTGTAATTAGTGTCATAATTTTGACTGTTTTTAGTGTTTTATTCTAATTTTGTATTTAGGTTCATATGGTATAGAATTTTATTAAAGTAGTAATACAAGCATGAATGCTGTTTCTAATTTCACAATCTGTTTTGGATTTTTTTGTAAGGTTATAATTATGAAGCTAGTAACTTAGTTTATTATGTTTTCTTACTTGTAGTACAATTGGTGCTTTTTAATTTTTTAGTGAATAAGACCATTGTGTAATTCTGAAAATATCTGTTTGTATGTTGTCATAACATTACTTTAATAAAAAAATGAATGTTTGCTGAACAGCTAATCTAACATGTTAATCATTTGACAGGTTAACAGGCCTTATTATCTGCTTATGACAGTAAATTTTTGCCGAATGTTGACATGAGTTTTTTTATTTAAGAAAAATTATGTGCATTTGCTTAATCTGCTTCCGGTAAAATTTATAATTTTTTTGCAAAATAACTTTGGTGAGATACTGCATTAGTCATTATGCAGATAATGGTGTACACATCTGAGTGAGGAAAGTGCATGATCAATATCCTTGTAACTCTAACCTCTAATATATTTACAGTGCTGAGTAAGTTTTTTTTTAATAGGTTGGTAGTATCATGTTTAATAGTTGGTGGGCACTTTATGTAGAAAATCAGTTTCAATGTATAAGGTATTAAATTTTTACTGGTTTTAATTTTGTATTCTCTAATTTATTGCTGCCATGTTTACTGCAAAAGAGGTTTAACCCATTTAAGGCAAAATGCTTACAGTGGAATACGTATATCATAAATATAACAGATTTTGTAATAGTGATTCTGGTGAAGTATTTTGTATGAACTTTTACATTGTGAAAATTCAAAATTCATATTTCAATTCATACAAAATACTTCATTATAAATATATACTATTTTATCTACTTTCAGTTAATAAGAATGTAGAACGATAAACATAAAATTTCAGTGATAAAACTATACATATCATTCCATCTTTAAATCCACATCATCATACAATAACTCTAAATACAGTAAAGCACAAAATCATTTGACAGACAACTTAAAACATTAAATGAAATAAAGCCTCTAATAAACATCCAACTAGGCTCTAATATTATATTGTATAACACCAAACACAATCTGTGATTACTGGGTGAACATCTATGCATTCAAAGTACACTATGTCATGCTTACTTATCAAAGAAGAAGAATCAAATAAACTATCAATAGACTTATTCGTTCTATTAATTTTTACAATCAGTTTGTTAAAAAAAAATCTATGGTTGAAATTTATTAATATTTCTATTTTAAAATCAAGGTAAGATTGTGATGTCAAAAATAATCAGCTGAATGTTTGTGTGTTTCCTTATGTGCTGTTTAAAATATAAAGTAAGATTTGTCATCAAAACTTTAATTAGATTACTGATTTATTAAATTATAATTGTTTCAGTTTTAACCTTTTCATTTTGTTATTCAAATACAGCTAAAGCCCCTTGTGTGATATCTTTGCTGTAAGTTAACTTAAATACTTTTTTTAAAACTAGTTAAATTTATTAGGTATTTATTTCAACCATATGGTTATTCATAAAAACTTCTTTAAACTACGATAATAAAATTGTTGATCAGGTTTTAAAAAGTTTTCCAAGGATAAATCTGAAAACTTTATTCCCTGAGTAGATCCAATGAGCAGTATCGGTAATGCATTTGTTTGCTCTAATGAATATTTTGATTACTTTAACTATATTTGATTGTTTTTTCTTTTTGATATGAAGCTAATGGTTTGTCTCAACGAAGGAGAAATAGCAATTGCCATAAGAGCTTTGGTAAAGAAAGTAAAAACAGAGTACAATAAAACATAACTTTGACTTGCATGAATAAAACTGACATTAACTGTTGTAGCAGAAAAGATTTTGAACTATGATGAATTGCAGAATAATTTTATGAACTCAGAGTAAATTAAGTATGTCAACAGAATGAATTTGAATATACCGTGAAATTAGGGGAATTAAAAAGAAGTAAATAGCTTTTACCTAATTTTGTTACATGGATGAAAGTTTAAAGTAAAGTATTATAAACTGTTTAATGGAAGAGGAAGCAATTGAAGTTCATGAATTGTTCAAAGTAGAAAAAACCACCAACAGAAATAAACCATGGAATTCAGTATTAAAGGTAAAGATAAGCTCTTGACAAATTGATTTTACAAAGAAGTGTAATATCGAAACATTTGCGTAGTTTAAAACACAATAAGAACTGAAGATTATTCTGTTGCATGTAAACTATGACCATTACTGACTACTGATTAATCTTGGGAAGATTAATCAGTAGTCAATAAGAAATGAACTGCAAATATTAGGTTAAATAACTTGTTTTTTTGTTTAAGCTCTGGAACCACTGTTAAGGTATATCTTCAGAGGATGAGATGTGAAAAATGCCATGCCTGACTGGGATTCGAACCCGAGACCTCCAGATGAAAGGCCAAGACGCTGCCATGGAGCCCGGCAGAATAACTAACTGCACTTTATCATACTCAAGTGCAGGTAAAATTGCAATGTCATAAATTATTAAGTAGTAATAGAGAATTTCAGAAGAAAACAATATTCTTGCTTGCAGTTGTGTTAATGTAGTGATTTGTCGGCTATATACTGCTATTGATACAGAATAATTTGTAATTTATGACACTCATAGGCTCTGCAAAATATAAAATCAAATAGTACCTTTTCAACATAGTTCTGTTGAGTTCATTAGTAACAATTTAGTCACTAAAATTGCTGGTGAATTCTTTACCCTAAAACACCTATAAACAAATTCAAAAGCTAGAAAGTTAGATTTAATGTTATTTTAGAAAGATTTAATAATCATTTAATACATTAAATGATTTAATAATCATTAAAGGGTCTATGTGTGCATAGATGAACTACTTCTATGTAATAAGCTACAATTATCTGAAATTTGGAAAATTGTTAGAAAAAACATGTTTATTCAAAGGAGATTTTTTAAAGTGCCATTTTAAAAGTTTATTGTTTTCTTATGTGATAACATTTATTTACATTAAAAACCAACAGTAGAATGGCACAGTTAATGATAATACTGTAATAAGTATAAAAACTAATTGCTGCTGTATTTCCTATTAACTGACAAGTCTGCTATTAGCAGACACATTATAAAAAAGGGGGTAGCAAACAATTTTGACGGAAAAGCATTCATTTTCTATGGTTTACAGCCCTTCTGGAAATGTTACTACTCCTACTGTGTGACAAGTGAATGATGTATGTTTGTGCAGTGTATCTGTTTTCATTGACTAAGTTTTATTCTACATTTTGTATTTATATGAGTAATATTTAATGGATTTTCTAATTGTTGAAAGGGTAGGAATAATTTCTTTACCAAAAAATAAAAAAATAAAAATAAAATGGAAATGAAACTATGGTAAAATGTTAAAGTAATTTTTAAGAGTGTATTTATTTTTTCATTTGGTATATGATTTTGTTGTGTTATACTGAACAGTACAGTTATAAAGTTTCTTTTGTTTGAGTTTGAGGAGGTCAGGTTCTGATTTATTATATATTTTTTTTTATTGTTTAGCAAATATTTTGCTTTATGATTTAGTGCTTTTTCTAGAAGAGAATGTTAATTGAAGCAGAATAGTGAGTGAATAATTATAGGAGAGATAACATTTATGTACAAACTGAAAATATAGCCCCTCCGTGGTAGGATAGGATATTCTAAACCTGATAGGCCTTACTGGAGGTTGCTTTTTAGACACTCTAAACTGATAACACATCACCATTCATCAGTTTGGGCTCAGTTAGGATGCCACCAATACAAATGCCTCCGAAGAGATTTCCATTGGTCTATTTACACAATGTAGAATTGCCTTCTTATGGCCTCTTTCAAGCATGGGCACTTAACATAACTTACAACCTTCAGCTACCAAATTAACCGATTTGTGGAAGCATGATCCCCATGCCTTCCTCTAACATTGAAGATTTCACACAAAAACTCTTCCTATATCAAACTTCAATTGGACTATGCACTCAGATCATTGCTTGATTGAATTATAGATGCCAAAAATACTATCCTTATACCAACAAAACAAATGTTGAGTGCAACAACGAAAGTTTTGTCCTATAATTCAATTTACCCGAAGTCCTTATGATTTACTTAAAAATCAAGAAACAGATTCCTCAAAAAACAAATTTCCTCAAAAAATTTCCAAGAAACAGATTCACAGATGTAATAAGTTTCTTGAAAACTTATTACATTTTAGTCTGTCTACTTTGGTCCACTTTTGGGAGTGAGGTTAAGACTACATTCTCCCACACCACAGCTTCATCACAAAGTTCTTTACTCATCCATTCTTATCCTAACAGTGAATGTCTCAGCTAACTGGGGCTAGATGCCAAAACACTTGACTTGGCAAAGTAAGCACCCAAGCAGACCCCTAGCTACTTGGGTTGCTATTCTATCTGTAGCAGCATCATACCCCTTCAGCCATTTACCGCAGAGCTGAGAATCTAAGGAAGCCAGCAACTATGTTCTGGCTTTGAAAACTCTTTTGGTTTTCCAATTAACTTGTAGATTAAAAAGTAGAGTTGATCTTAACTACTTTGATATCTTCAGCTTTGTACCCTTTTTTTTTTTTTTTCTTTTTTTTTTTTCATTTAACCTCCAGAACCACTGTTAAGGTATATCTTCAGAGGATGAGATGAATAAATTGTAGTATTTGTGAAAAATGCCATGCCTGACTGGGATTCGAACCCGGGACCTCCAGGTGAAAGGCTGAGATGCTACCACTCCGCCACGGAGACCAGCACAGCTTTGTACCTGGGGCAGGCGTATGTTATTAACATAACAATTTGTTTTATTAAACGATTTCAAAAAAGGAGGTTATGTATTTGACCAGTTTATACTTTTTTTATGTTTGTTCATACATAATTTGTTTCCTATTAATCAGGTTGAAATAAATTTTATTGCAATAGATGGAGCTGCTTTTTGTGATGGTACCATGATGTTGAAAACTTTTTAGACACTAATCAATTTCAAAAAAGGGAGTTTACATGTACAATCTTTATATTCTTTTTTTTATGTTTGCACATTACTTTTTTCCAGTTGGTCACAGACCGTTTGAATTTCTTTACAGTTCCTGTAGTGCCGTAAACTAAACCTTCAGGAATCATTATATTATTCCTTAACATTAGTCTTGATCCCTCTGTCAATTGTGCAATATGCAATAAACCATAGTTATTGACGTCTATCAGAATAACATTCCCTGGAGTTTTTCCATATTTTGCAGATTCTTGTATTCATCAATAGTGTTAATATAAACTATTTGGTTTTTTTATATCAGTTATACTACGATTATATCATCAAATAATTTAACAGTTGGGAATATTCTAACAGCATTTCCATCTGCAAATTCTGCTGTCCTTCTTTCAAGAGGGATTTCTAATTGATCAGTTGTAACTTTGCCAAAATGCAATTTATCTAATCAATGAAATTCATGTCAGTTCTTTGTCTCAAGTTTATTATTAGCTCACAAAATGAAAACTGATGCCACAAATTTATTTCTGCTTCTCACCAAGGAGATTGAACAAAACACTCAATAAACTGTATTTAGCATATAGTGGTGTTTTTGTTTTGTTCTTTAAAATTTATTGGAATAAAACTTGTGCATATATTTATTCATAGTTCTGAAATACAATTTACAGATTATCTAAACAAGAGCATTGTATTTGTACTCTCCTCAACAAATTAAAAACTTCACAGATGATAAAGAACAAGAAGGGTAAATTTAATTGCAATGGAATATTCAAATGCATGAACCTATATGAAATTGAACATATTGCTAAATAACTGAAACAGATGTATAAAATCATAACCTGCTTTCCATCAAATCAGACAATCGGAATTTTATTACAATACTGCATGATAACTTCCAACAAAATTATATATTGTAAATAAAATATGCTCTAATAATTAAAATTTGTTAACGTTGTCTCATAATTTTTTTTAATGTAAATAAATTGCATCTAATTTTTATAAACAGCTACAATTCCATGCTGAATAGTAATAATTTAACCATTCAGTGAAGCATCTTGTCACTTGGTGATTGTAGTTTTATTTTGTTTGTATAAGTGTTAAGTAATCTTGAACTTAGTTACATCTTAGTGTTATATATCTGGTTTAAATCGAAGTTTTTTTTGAATATATCTTTCTCATTAATTTTAAAGTCAAATTTTATGTTATTTGACTAGTTTGCTGTTGAAATATTATTTAAATTGCAAAGTAGAATGTATTTACACATAATTGTTAAAGTTCTTCTGTAGGAGTATTTTTTCAACAATATTGATTATTTTAATTAATTATTGTAATTCTTCATAAAAACTATAAAATGTTGTAGCTTAAAACTACTGATATCAGTTTTGTAATTATATTCTAAAAGTGTTGACAATAATTGCTGCTGTAATGTATGATAAAAAAAAAGGATGTTTGATTTTAAATTTATCAATGATTTTGTAAACAATCTAAAGCTCATTCCACAAGTTACAGTTCTCTCACAATCAGTGGAAAGTAAATGTTCAAATTTTCTTAATACATTGCTCAGTGCTGAGGAAATAGAAGATGACATAAAAAAAAATTAACATTTAAAAATTCATAAAAAAGTCAATCTATTTGGGTAAAAATATGATTCTAACTAAAAAGTATTTATTTTAATTATAATCAATTTTTTTAGAAGCATCTTCCTCAGGTTTTGATGGTGTGAGGATCTTTTTTTTTACATGGTATCACTAAGAATGTTTTCCAATAAGTGTTTAAAACCATTAGGAAATGTATATAAATGTGCTTTATTTGTGGGACAAAACTAAAATGTCCTTCCCGGATTTTATTTCTGTATGAAAAGTAATCTTTTCTGCTATTCTGAATCGCTTGGTGCATTCAGTTGTGTATGTATTTACAATAATTATTTTTATTATATCATAAGCAGTTTTGAAGAAATATACATAGAAAGATATTTTAATATGTTGAAGCTTATTAATACTTTCATTCTATAACACACACACTCAAACAAAAACCTGAATTTTTTTTAAGGTTACAGTAAGCGTAATGCCACTCTTGGATACATCATCAAGGAAGAAAGCTCTATCGTTACTAATGCCAACATATTCCATGGCTGTGTAAGCATCACATGGCTACAGCAACATGTCAAATATGAGTTTGTCGTTTCTCAGAGACGACTCACAGAAAATAGATTGAAAGTGACACGTTTCGTTGGCTGCAACGGGTCAATGCTGACCTGCTGCTCCACTCCATCATTGTTATCAGTGCTGATTTGATTCATTGCTGCTGCCCATCTTAATGCTTCTGTAGAGGATGCTCGTATGCAATCAACTCGGCCAAGTAAGAATCTTCTGGTTGAAGCGCTCTCATAAGTTGCAGTCAATCGCCCATACAGTCTATAAAAAATATAGACATATTTTAATATAAAATAAAATTCATAATTTTATTACAAGGAACACATTAATAATATTGCTGG
>JAAAKQ030103783.1:0-14297 GCA_010016005.3 Zanna intricata
CTGACCGGGATTCGAACCCGGGACCTCCGGAATGAAAGACCGAGACGCTACCACTCGGCCACGGAGGCCGGCAATATTTGTAATAAGACTGACTAAGAATTGTTTTACTGACGCTTGAATTGAATTGTTGACTGACTCTTTAATTGTTGTAGTATTTGCCTATAGTTCTAAATCTTCTTGTTCTTCTTTTTCTGCCGTTCTTCTATTTCGTCTTGATGTTTGTCCTTTTCTTTAAGAGCTTTTAATTTTATTAGGGTTCCTGGGCTTCTTTTGCTAGCTTCTCTCTTTCTCTTCTTTCAAATATATCTTGTCTTATAACCTTTCATACGTCTTGTACTGAAATAATTATTTCCCTAAATTTTCTTTTGGTGGTTTTAATTTTTATTTGTATCATATTTATCATATATTATATTTTTTCAATAATCACTGCATAATTATTTTTAGCTACATAATATTTATTATTTTTCTCTTTCTATCTGAATTCTATTTAAAAGCATTACTTTAATTATTTTTTATTCCTTAATTTTCACTTCCTTGAATGAAATACAGTACAAGGATGTATTATCCTGCGAAAAAATCAGTTTTCAGATTTAAAAAAACACATTTTGGATTTAACATTTTGGCCATACCTGAATCCATTTTAACTAGTTTCGGCGTGACGTCTGTAAGTATGTAAGTTCATATCTCGCATAACTCAAACAGGATTAGCCGTAGGATGTTGAAATATTAGATTTAAGACTGTTGCAACATCTTGTGCACTTCTCCATCATCGTGCACATCTAATTGAAAGACAGTTTTATAGAAGATCCAAAAACTCTTAATGTATTTATTTATTTTTAAAGCTTTCACAACAGCTAATAGGAGATATGATATGTTGGATACACTTGATGAGAATGTAAGGTCTATGACACAGATTCAGTTTTAAATATATATAAAACACTCATGAACACTCATGATGGTAAAAATACAATAAAAACTGGTTATATACTTGGTGAGTGGAAAGTTGAATTAGGAGGTGATGATTACATATCTGAATTTGTTTCAACAGACCCTAAAAGTTATGCATATCCAACTTTATAAAGTAAGTGTGTGACTAAGAAAAAAGGGTTTATTTTGAATTAGGCAGATTCAAAGATATTGGATATGAATGTTATGTGCAAAATGGTTGAAATATAAACTAAATCTGTAGCTGTAACTTATAATCAAGTAACGAGAGAAATAAAAACTAACAATCTAGTAAATAAAAACATCACAAAGAAATGTCAGTTTGATTATGACAAAAGGATGATTCTAGAAGAGAAAGATGAAATAATTGATACATTACCTTGGAAATACTAAAATCGGATTTTAATGGACTGCGGTCCATTAAAATAATCAAGGGGTCTGGGATCCCACCAAGAATTCAAAGATTTGTATACTGAATCCAGAAATTAAAGTATCATGGACTCAGAGCAGCAACTCTAAATTATGTGAATTCAAAGAGAGAAATTGTTTTAAGAAAAATTAAAGTCACGATTATTTAAAGAGAATGTTAATAAAAATTACTTTAAGAATATTTAGTCAGAAAATAAAAAAAGTGTTCCAAATCATCACCCTTACTACTCACACACAGCACATACGCATGAATAGTAACAAACAAGAAAGCGATCCGCAAATAATGATAAAATGCGCGGCACTGAATGATAGATACATCATTCATAGAGTAAACGGGCGCATTACTCGGCGATGGTATGTCGGGTATTACGGAATGTCGGATAAGCGCGACTCTACACCAACTGTTATATCATGTGAAATATTTCTATTCCTGTTTATGATGAACTGAAGAATATGTTATCATTGGCAATTTCTTCAAGGTTAGAACCAAAATAAGTAAAAAAAATAAATCAATTCATTCTCATTCTTTAGAATTGCCAGCCGTATATTTCTTAAAATATTCCATGATGGTTCCTCTTATGATAAATACAACATAAGACATTTATACTATGAGATGGTACGGGGTACAAAAATTTTTATCTTCCTTAAGGTTTTATTTATTTATTACGTGTACAACGAATTTTATCACTAACGACTTCCTGTAATAATCAAAAACAAAAAATATTATTACATAAATTTTTGAACTTGTAAATGTTAAATGTCAAGTTAACCTTTGCTACAAAATTACATGGTATATGGAGGTGTTAACAGAAAAACGAGTCTTTGTACAATGTTTAAATCTTAGCTGAATGATTAATCTTTGCCGAACGTAGCACCCGGGCCAACTGAGCGGTTAGAAGGGCCAGTAGCAGGTTTGGCAACGTGTCAACCCCGTGTCGTCCACACTCATAAATCTCAGATCCACCCGTTGCGAGGCAGCAAACTTTCATTACTGCTTTCAACCCTATCTTTCACCTTCTGATTCAACATCAATAATTTTCATTTCTTTGCGATATGATGCATAACAAATAGATGCATTAAAGAATGTGACTTTATCAGAAATAAATTAGCTGGATAAACTGTCAAATTTACATGTTTTCAATAATTAGTTTGTTAATTTAAATTATAAAAAATTATTAGGATTACATCGTATATTTAATTAAGTATCATTGCTTACTTGTAGACTTCAAGCTTTTATAATGCTGGTACAATCTTATTTTAATTTTAAAAATATTTAGATTATGACTTACAGAGAAATTTCAAGGATTTTCTTGTGCCTTTGCAGAGTTGTAGTTGTTGATTACTCAATAATCATAATAATTTTTACGTGCCGTAAACTGAACTCATAAAGTTTTTCGTAAGAGAAATTACTTTTTTTAGAAATTAAAACACCGAGTTAGGTTATTATTTGATAATGCACATTAAAAATTTCCTCGAATATTGTTATTAATTTCAGTTTTTATATATGAAGTTGATTTCAACCAAGAACCACTTTAGATGATTAAGTTTACAGTTGCTACTTTTTTATGCTACGGTTATACCACAACCCGCCTTTTTTACATTACACACCGATTATTTAAATATTTCTCTACCTAAGTGGGCTTACTTATATAACCAATATTCTTTTAATTTTAAAGTTTTACCATTTTTATGCTTTCCAAAAAAAGATGCCATCAAGGAGTTTAAGGAATTTATTATTTACCTGAAGGGAATGTTATGAACATAGATGCGGCGTCGTTGATGGCAAAGGGAAGAAGAGTGGAAAGCGGCTCGTCTAAAGTTTATTTGAGGGGTATGCCGAGAGAGAAGCACTAGTTGAGTTACGTACAGAAGAGGAGAGAGGCAGGTGCCCCATCTGGTCGCGATTAAGCTCTACGATTTGCATGGCAACGAGCCGGCGTGTCGCCTCATCACGCGCCCGGGAATGTGCAGTTTACATGATGGGTATTTCCCATTCATTTTCTCTGTCTCTTCTCTCCAACTTTAAGTCTCCTAATGTTTTCTCTTCCATTCTAGGTTCCCTAATGTCTTCCTTGTACCACACACATCCCTCTTCTTCATTTTCATTGTCGAGTAAACTTAAACTGCTATTTTGCTGCCGACGTATTCATGTAAACGTTATTTAACAAAATAATATCATTAAACTGTAATTCATGCAACTATATATTATTTAATTCTTTTATTACAAATTATTTTAATTTAATTAATTTAATTCTGGTTTATGTTGTAAAGTATTTTGTCTTAGTGGATAATTAAATCTAATTTCAGTATTTTATTCTTCCAGAAATGAAAATTTCTCTACTTGCAAAATAGTAAAAACGATAATAATAGTAGTGAAACATGCCATGGAATTAGAAATTTATCAATGTTCAATTCACACTTCATAATACCTAATTAAATCTAAATTAAAATAAGGAAATTTATAAATATAAACTTGTTATCGAACTTGGTTTGTCACGAACTTTGTTATCAACTTGGTTTTATCGAATGATTTGTATCACAGATCAGCTATTTAGATTGTATTATAATGTTCCAGGACTGTGATTTAAAAACAGGAAAAAATATGGATATATTAACCTTGGTTATATTAAATAAATTTGAACGTCATCTTATCTTTGTATTTTGAACTTTTGAGGTAGAATCAGACCTATCTGATAAACGGTCAAAATTCATACAACACATAAAAGATATCCATAATTTAATTGAATTGCAGTCTTATTATGACATAATGCTATCTTGAAAAGATTACTACTAATTAACCTAATGTTAGTTGTTTGTTACGCGTTTGTATTTTCATTTCGAGTTATCAGTCGCTATTGCACCTTACACTGAAATAAACTAGTGAAATGTTCATTGAGAAAAACAATTTATAAAGGTTTTATTTTATTTTTTAGGTTTTTTTAAATTTATGATACTTAGCGGACTTCCTATTTATAAAAAAAAAAGGGTACTGAATATGATAGTTATCTAATTTTTAAAGGCTAAAGAAGCTTGTCAAGTAATACCTATTTAGTTTATCTGGTAGACTATAAGACTTGAACCGTCATTTGCTGGAAGAACAGCTAATCCAAATAAAGTCATTCCGGCAATCCTAAACTAACCGAATTTATTTTTTTTCAGTTATTCCTGATTAATCATCACTGCGAGATATATGCTTCCCTATATTTATTTCTTCTCTTTTTATTTATTCTGGAGTAATTATTCTTTAATAATTGATAAATATGAATTCGGTTAGTATGAAATTGGTTTTACTTTTTTGAGAATTTATTTAATAATGAAATATTTACATTTATTCACGATTATTTTAGTATCAGTCGTTTAGTTATTAAAAGATGAAAACATTACTCATTAACGATTCTTCTGCTTAAGGCAGTCTCCAATGATTATCATTTCACACGCACAAATATGTGCTTTAATCTTTTCTATTAAATATTCTTGTAATTATCACTATTTAAATATAAGAATAATGTTTTGAAGAAGTAAATATTTTTTAAAAAAAGTTCTCGTGTTGTATACTAAATTTATCGATCGTAAATCGAATATATCGATTGGTAAATGAATGGATATCGAATGGATCGATAGTAAATAAAAAGTATTAGTTGTTTCAATTCTAATCCAGTTAATTCTGAACAGAATCCAAAGTCGTTTTACAATCTGATCAACCCGGATTCTGCATCTAACGACAAAAATAAAGTTATATTAATTTATGAAGGTGATAATAAAAGACATCCCACACTTTTTTTTTTGAGGAGAAATTGTAGAGCGAAATTAAAACATTAACTTAAGTAAACATGGAAGTTACTAAGAAGCAAATGCATTGTTTAGAATACCTAATTACGAACTTTTAACTGTGTATACAAATACAATAAAACAAACTATCTTGTAGAAGGTCTTGTAGCGATGTAGTTTTAGTACAGATACGTTAAAATGATTTTTATAAACTTTTACAGATTTAACAAGTTGTTTCTATAATTATGGTATAATAAACAAAAATCCATATGTCTTAAGGATTAATACGAATAACATAAAACAGGAAGAATAATAAACTGTAAAAAATAAAAATTGATGAGAAAATATTACAAGTGACAAAGTCGATGTAAAATCTTGAAGAATAGAGTTAACCTTTTACGGTTAAGACGGTGACGGAGACTTTATGGACACTAAAACGAGTCGCAACCGCTTGCTACATTACCCTTTTGATCAAACGTCTCACGACTGCATCTAATATTTTACAACTCGATTTATGAGAGACTCAATTGTTTTGAATAAAAGTTTCATAAAATATCTCTTCTTCACACATTCAATTTCTGCGCTATAAAATTTATAAGAACATTAACTCACACTTTAAAAACAAAATTCAAACGGAAAAATGTCAAAAAGCTATAAAAATATAACTGAATAACAACACAAAAATAAATGTTTTATGTCATATACCTATTTTCTTGTTCGGCAATAAAATTATTCGTAAAGAAATGTATTCTATTACAGAGATGATTTAATACAAACTTATTTGGATAACGTAGAGAAAAAACGTTGGTAAACAAACATTAATAATATTACTGATGATACACATTAACCTTTAGCAATAAAAAGTATTTAAAATGATATCCAATTAATTCTAACGTTACATAAAAAGAAAAGCATAAAATTCTAGACATATATATGTTCTATATCTTAGTTTAAAAATTCCTTGATGGAATTTTCTAGTATAGATAAATTTATTTTTTTATTAACAGATAAGTTTATTTATTTATTCCTCCAGAATCTCATTAATTTCAAATAATTTAAAACAAATATACATAAATAAAATTTTATACACGCAATTTAAACATTTTTTAAATTGCTTGTTTTTTTAGGAAACAGAATAAACAGTATCTTATAATAAAATTTCCAGCAGATACTGGTTTCTTTACACAGATTTTCTCCTTTTTTATAATTATATAATTAATTAAAACAAACATCATAAAATAAATATTATAATCATAGTAACCTAGTTCAACAACAAATTGTAAGTTCTTAAAAAATAACTCGCTTAGAAACTGAAATATTAAAAATAATTTTAAATGTCCATGTTCACAATTGCAGTGTCTTATGCGTCTTTACAAGATACTCCATTTTAATTACTTTCAAAGAAAATTTGCTAAACATCTTTCTGCCAATCTCTCTCTTTCTCAAAAGATAAAAAATATATATATATAAAAGTTAAATAAATTTAAAAAAGACACACACTCACATGTTTAGTATCCCGTGGACGATAGTGTGCGCGCGCGCACGCCACTGAATATTGTACACAAACCTACAACCTACAGATTTAGGAAAAATTAAAATAAGTTAAAGTTACTTATTTTGATAAAAATCATTTAATATACCTGGCCAAATATGGATGTATAGATTGAGAACAGCCTATTTTCGTACAGTTTTATACTAAAAGAGTAATTCAAAATCATCAATCGATTGCAATTAAGATATTGCAAAGTATCACTTTGCAATAGTAAAATAATGTAAAGTAAAATAATGTATAAAACTTTTTTTATTTCTTGTTTCAAAATTTTACTGTAGATATATTCTTTAACAAAAGAACTAGCGAAAAATGCTGAAAAAACTACCAGGAAAATAAATTAACTAATAAAAATACTTTTAGCACTCTCAAAAAAATAATAGGAATAAAATATAACAACATTACTGGGCAAGTAGTAAGATAAATAAAAATGCAGCTAATCTACTCCATAAGATTTATCGTAAAATTATGAGTAATAATTAATTCATAAAAATATTGATACATTTTCTCAATAATTTTTTCTAGAGGTTGTCTGTTTTTAGCATTAAAATTAAAATTCGTACTTTGATTATTATTCTAACAATTTATATATCTCTTCCATTGAAGTCTTTAACATAAAGAAAATTAAAACAAAAATTCGTTGTAAGAAAACGTGCTTCGATAATGTTTTCCAATAGATTTCAAATTTACAATTCAGAGTAACATACTTAGATTAAAATCCATAAAATTAACTAATCAGACTATATAAAAACCAAAAAATAAAACAAATTAAAAAAAAAATTATTTCAATGATATCCGTTTAAATGTTATATAATCTGTCTAAATGACATTTATTATTATTAATAAATTCTTCTTAAAATCTTGCTCTTGATAATTAACTGAATCTGTTATGAACGGAAATAGAAGATAAATCTACCAAAAGCAAAAACATCTTCAACCTAAACGATAAAAAATTACGTTAGGGTACGATGTTTTCCATGTTGAAAGGAATGAAGAAATATGATTTTTCTAAAAGTAATTGCATTTTCCATATTACCTAATAAAGATTTTTTAATTCAACCCATGTACCGTATATTTTTTTATCATAGGAGAAAACGAAGTAATTAACTTTAAACAAATTTGAATTTACGGCAAGCGACATAGCTTCATAAAATACAGACTACTAGAACTAATCTGGATCGTAAATGAAGGGTTGTGGCATTAAAGTTATGGCATTCATAAACTAAATAACTGAAGGGATGTTACACATAATATAACTTTATATGTATATGTTATGTATTGTAGGATACTGCTTCAATTTTTGTTTTAAAACAAAAGTAACTAAACTCATATAAAAATTATGTAAATAATAAGCGAATTATTTTTTTTATTTTTTTTAATTTACTTATTTTAAAGAATATGTAGACTAGAAAAATTAGTATTCTTAGTTAATTAATGTGGGTTTATTGGTGTACATTTTTAAAGAATAAAAAATGGACTAATGAAAATAAAAAAGTTTATTTTAAATAAAAATATATTTAGATACGTAAAAGATTTTTTGAAATATTTTATAATGATTTTAACCAGGCTGAAATTAATGTATATAAAATTTCCTATTAATTTCATTCTAGGAAATACAAAATGAAAATTATGCTGCAAAACTTTAGCGCATTTAACAAAACTTAAAATTTACCTCACCGTAAACCTTTAAAATTATTTTTAATTTACAACCTTATTTATTTACTTTTTCTATGTAAGGAAAAACAGGATATAATTTTATGGACTGATTCTTCAACTACTTAAAATTATGAAATCTTACATAAAATAACTTCTGCCTTTAAGGTAATATTTATATTCAAATCACAGTTACAAAACAATATTTAAATTGGAAATAAAATAAAATTTACGTTATCGATGGTTAAAGAAGCTTTTAATAGAATGAAACCATTATTATGGTGTAAGACTTGAGGAAGTGTCTTGTAAAGTGTTGTGTTTGCAATGTACTTCTCCATGTATTTGAATCATGGACACTAGAAAAAAGAGAGGAAAAAAAGATTGAGTAAGGCCTTTTGACATGTAGAGGCAGTTGGGGAAGATTAAATGGACAGCGCATTGTAAAATGAAAAAAAATAATGAGAAGAGTGAACAAAAATAGAAAGAAGTACAATAAAAAAAAATTCAGTATACGAAAGCTAATTTGCGGGGACATATATGATAGAATTGATTAAAACGTTGTTAAAAGGATAGTGAAGATGTAAAGAAAAGATGCCGGAAAAGATTAAAAATGATAGATGATCTATAAAAATACGGGCTATCAAGAATTCAAAAGTTTAACTAGAAGAAGAAGATATTGGAAATGGAAATGATGTAAGTACCTGTCTCACGGCAGAGTTATATACGATGACAGTTAAAATTCTTTGAATGATAAAATAAATACGTACACTGTCACCTTGAGAATTACAAATTTTCATTGTTGTTTTTCAAGTGTACTAACTAACTCATCATTTTAGGGTGACAGTATTATCAGAGCAAATATTGACACTCTCCGATAATATAGAATAAAAATATTACAAACTGGTGGGGTGAAGGCAGTAGAAAATGAAAAAAAAAAATATTACGTACCTTCTGTTTTTAGAGATGTGAAGATTAAGACTTATTCTCACTTGAAAAATGGTTTATTGAAGAATATTGCTTCAAACATATAAGAAAAATATCTCTGTATATTGAAGTTGTCAGAAGTTGAAAAATGTTTAAAACTGAACTTTTCGGGTGGAATATATTTTATTGTTTTATAATATTTTATCACGAAGTGATTCAGAAGCTTCAAAGGAATAGTATTTACATTTATTATTTTATTTTAAAGTTATTTTAAAATTTTAATTTTTACAGAGTAATTTTCAAAATAAATTAATTTTTACATTTTTGTTCAGTGCCACAGTAATGATTTCAAGCATAAGTAATTCTAAAATGAAAAAGTTTTCCTTATGAATAACAAACGTTCAATGTCCCATTTAGTGAGCAAAAATCGAAATAAAGCTGTTTGAAGTTACCTTCTTCAAAGAGTAAAATGTAACGTTGTACATCGGTACGCCAAGACCACCTTAATGCCGGAGATATTCATCTCCGCATGTGAGTCCTCACAAATTTAATCTAAGAGAAAGCAACTCTAATGGTAACTAGTGATTCTTGTATTAACTGGTACCGGCTTCAAGAAATCGAGATTTAAAGAATTCAGAAACGTAATATTTGATTTATCGATAAATTTTTTTTGAAATCAGATCTAATGTTTTCTTAATTTGGGTTTTTTTTTAAATATGGTATTTCATTTAAAATATGTATAGGCTGACTAAAGTAAGCTGCCCGCATAAGACGAGGCCGGTCTGAAAAAACACAAAACTCAAGAAATTATTTGTAAAAATAAGAAAACGAATACAAAGAAGCAAGAGAATCTAAGGCAGTCTATGAAGTGGGAATATTAACATTTTTTTTAAGTTAAATTTTACAACAAACCGACTCGAATATCGCGTAAATATAATTTGAATTTAAGGATTGTATTTGGATTTATACTGTTACGTTATAACAATCCAGTTGTACGCGTAGCACATTAAAATATTAATTCTTATTTCTTTACGATAAATAAAAAGGAAATATCTTCAAATATCAAATATTGTCTTTGAAATAAATAAATACACTTTTAAGATATTATGCATTTGTTATTTAAAAATTAAAAATAACTTTAAATCATATATGTAACCATGATTCTGCAAAATTCCAAGAGATCTTCTCTTGTAATTAAAAAAAAAAATGAAAATCATTTCGTTTGAAAATATGCACAACAAAGAAAGTATATACGGGTCAAATTGAGAGTTTAATTACTTCAAAAATATTTAAATATATTGATTTATTAATAATTATTAACCACTGATTGTAAAAAAAGTTTTACGATAAATAATAATTCAACAATAACCATAAAAAATGAAAAAACATCAGAAGTTATTAATGAAATCAAAAATTATGTACTTTTCTTTCAAAAAAATGAGTATATGTAATTTACTATTTACTGTATTTAGATGTAGACATCAAAAGCCATTTGATGTCTACATAAGATTTCTAAAATAATTTTAAAAACAATACGGCAAAAATTAAGATTTTGTTTCCTTTACACACCAGTTATTTGCGATTTATAAATTCAAATTTGGTTTTTCTTCTAACTTCACGATTAATGGACTGATATTAATTTTAAAATTCATTAGCCGACTGAGGTAAAAGATAATAAAAACTACGTTTTTATCCTGCCACAGGCTGACCGCTTCTTAGGTTATCGAAATGAAATTAAAAATGAGCATTAAAATTGGAATAAAGTTATTGTAACTGCATTACACTGTAACTTTTACTTTGATTTGAATGTTTTACTTGATTGAAAAATAACTGATTCTAATTTTCAGTCTGTAAAATTTTGTGTAATTTATTGAAAAATTATATTAAGTCAATTATATGAAATAAAGGATATTTGATATTGTTTCTAATATAAAAATAAAATAAATAAACGTGTGATAAATATTAAGGAACTGGAATCCAAAACACAATTAAAAATTTTCTTTTGTGAAGTAAATCGCTAGGTTTTTCGCTACTATAAAAATTCTTTTATATTTTTTAGATTTATGGCGAAAAAAGTTGATATTACATTATTACACACACATTTGTTCGTTAAATCACTATAATCATTAATTACATTGCCAACAAAAAAATTGATTTTCCTTAGACACAATAAGATTTAAATTAAACTAATTCGATTAAGTAATTATTTTATTTATTTTTTTTAATACTTTTATTTATAGTTGCATCAACAATTTAAGTCATTAGCAACTTATCAGTGTAATGTAACTGTACCGGTAAATTTGTTGTTATGAACATACTCAGGTCGACTACTCCTGAGACGTGTGGTTAATTGAAACCCAACCACCAAAGAACACCGCTATCCACGTTTAGTATTCAAATCCAAATAAAAGTTACTTCTATTTGGATTTGAATAATATTTGAATATTATTTGAACAATAATTGTTTACCCGTTTAAATAAAAAAATTCTTGCACGGTTCTGCACAAGATGACCTACTAATTTTCGTTATTTTATTCTGTATAATATTTTTAATATAATTTTTTTTTTCGAAAGTAATATACAAAACATTAATTAAATGAAAAAAACTAATTCAGTAAATTTATAGTCTTGAACAAACTCACTAACACTGGTATCCAAGATTAGTATTCAAGTCCAAATAAAACCTTTATTAGGATTTGAACCTGAGAACTTCGACTTCGAAATCAGCTAATTTTTGACGACGAGTTTACCACTACACAAACCCAGTGGGTTAGTAATTATTTTTATCAAAATCTAAAAATACAACAAACAAAATTTAATCAGCTTAATGGTGAATTATTTATCTCACAAATATCATAAATGAAAAGTTGAATTAACTATGTATTCAGTCTTGGCTATGGTGTAAGAGAAACTTTTCAAAGAAATAAAAAAAATGTATAAGATTTTCAGAAGGGAACAAATGATTACAAACTTATTTAAAAATTCTAACTACAATAAATTAGTGACTTGCGTGTTGAACATATATATACACACACACACACACACACACACACACATATATATATATATATAAAATACTACAAATATTACATACATAAATTTAAAAAAAATATTAGAAAAAACTTTGGTTTTATCAGTCCTAAATTTTTCTAGTAAAGGTTTAGCTTTTTTATTTTCTTTATCAATGAATTCGTTTTATTAAAACTTTTAGATTTTATAAAATAAATAAATCAGATTATAATTAGAATTTGGACTTAAATACATTATTTTCTTTAGTTCTTACGCTTATTTGATAGAAATTTACGGGAAGTACATTTTTGTACTTTCTGAACAAAATTATTCATTATTAAATAAGCCATTTAATGCAGTGCAGTGGTACATCGTTTTAATTTATGATGTCAAGAGAAATTCAAGAAAAAGTTACAAATCAGATATTAAAACGATTTTTTTGTTTTATTACTAATACATTTTGTTCAAAATATATTAAAAATATTTTGAAGATGAACTGAGAGAAATATTTAAATATTTTATAAATTTATTTCAGTAATTCTGCGAAATAAATCTTATAATTCATTAAAAATTTATTAATAAAAAAGTAACAAGAAATCTAATTTTATGTTACCTTCTATTTATAAAAAACGTTACATTTTTCATCGCCGTCATCAAATCGTCGCTTTACATTTTTTTGACAAATTTTTTGTTTTTTCTATCTCCTAAATCCAAGCGAATAAATATAAAGGTATAGCTGTAGGTAGAATATTTGGATATGATGATCGGCAGGGTTCATTTTTCCAAAAAATTGAAATAAGTAGGACCTAATATAATACATATGTATAATTATAAATTAAACAGTTTTTGCTGAACCGCATAAAAATATGAAACAATCAAGCGTTTATTATTGTTCATTTGTGTCAAAGCAACTAAAATTTATTTAAGATATTGAAAAATTAATTAAAATAAATATTTAATGTGAAAATTGTAAAGTAAATTAGCGTAGAAGAAAAACTAGTAAACTAATAATTACCAGGTTATAAAAATTAAGAATAGAATTTGCTGATATTCATTAATATACCGGTAATTAAAATTATAATTATATTCATTAATTTTATTTTATGTCTATTGGTTTATATATTAGCAATTTATACCATTTAAACCATTTTTAATTAAATAAAACACGATTGGCTGTGAATTAGATAATGTATTTAAAATAAGGTTATAAATGACATCTCTTATTATAAAATTAATGCTATCGTATTCTTGTTACAGTTAGTCAAACTTATAAGTAACAACAATTCGAGAAACAGATATGTTAGGCCAATTCATTCTTGAAAAAGACTTAGACTGAAGTTCAGCTTTATATCATTCTTTTCTCAATCTCTCCCTCCGCTACGTCTTTCAACAGTTATCCACCACCTGCCTCAACTCCCTTCACAAATAGTAGCAGAATCCCATCAGACTCTAGAGTGGCCGGCATCCTCCCCAGATCCCCTTTCATTTCATAAAAGACGTCCTGAATTTTTATTTTCTCGGCCCGGAAATTGTAACCGGTATCGGAGAAGTGGCCTCCAATTTCCTGGCTCCAGTTCATTCTATATTCACGAGCATACTTTTAATTCTACCGACCTCAAGAGACAATGACTGCCCAAAGGAAATTGTTAGAAACAATCTTCTTCATGAAGGTGAAATAAGCTAGAAATGAACTGCAATCAAGATAACATATAAACCTTCATTAAATTGCGGGAAAAAGTAATACAAATAATATGCTTCTGGATTAAGGAGAATTACCCTTGGAATAAAGATTTCATTCGAATAAATATTTGTAATCTTCGTACATTGTAATACATTAACTTCGTATGTATATACGAACGAGACTAAACACACGTACTTTCACACACACACACACGCCCACACAGAGTGAGTGAGTGAGTGAACGAGCGAGCGTGTGTGTGTGTATGTGTGTGTATGAGAGAGAGAGAGAGAGAGAGAGAGAGAGAGAGAGAGAGAGAGAGAGAGAGAGAGAGAGAGAGAGA
>JAAAKQ030103816.1:0-14297 GCA_010016005.3 Zanna intricata
AAACACATGCCTTGTATTTTACTTTATAATTAAGATTTTCTTTATATTTGTAATATTCTATGATTTACAATAACAGTATAATTAGACTATCTTTGTTCTATACGGATTTCAATACTAGATCGTGGATACTGGTGTTCTTTGATGATTGGGTTTCAATTAACCACACTTCTCAGGAGTGGTCGACCTGAGATTGTACAAGGCTACAGTTCATTCACATTCATACACATCATCCTCTGAAGTAATATCTTACGGTAGTTCCGGAGGTTAAACAGATGACTCTCTCTCTTTAACAAATTTACTGAATCTGTGTAGTTCCTCCTTTAGTGTAACAGTTTTGTCAAGAAATATTTGCTTAATCTCAAAAAATTGAATTGTAAATAAAATTGATATTATACAGGTGGCACAGGTAAATTGGAAATGGAAAATTTTGAACGTAGTAGTGGCAGGCAGCCCTGAGGTGGTGGAAGAGCTACCTGCTGTTTAATAATCGTGGACCAGTAGGTTGGTACACAATTGTCATGAAGGCCAAATTTAGAACTAACCTGTTTCTGCTCAACGGGAGTTTCGATGTCATGGTTGCATACCATCTTGCTATGCCATCAAGATATGGGTTGATAATTTTCAGGAGATGGGTTCAGCTCTAAAAAAAAAAAATCACAATCAGGTCAATAAACTGCAGAAAATAATTAAAAGCAGTTTCAGGTCTCAATTGGAAGGAGCCCACAACGATCAGTAAGGAAAGTCGCAGCAGCATTGATGAACCTAAATTAAACAATCATCCACCGAATACTCCACAGTAATTTGAAGTTTCCCCCTTATAAAATTCAAGTTTTATTGGAACTAAAACCATCAGACTCTATGGTCCCATTCACTTCCAGGAATGCATGTTTGAATGGCCATCATGGATATTGTTTTTAGAAATTGGAATTCTTTGTGCTGGGATTGCTTTCTTTAGTTTTGTGGGAATTACTTCAAAATTTCCCATTTATGTGTGCCACTGTGTAGTTGTTTTCAAATTTATTTTATTTGTATCTTACAAAACAAAACATTATCTGTTTATCATCATTCATTATATTAAAAGTTGGCTACCATTTATTGGATGATCATATTTTTAGATATTGTGGATAATTCTGACTGATTAGATGTCTGTATTTAATGGTTTGAACAAGAATATGCAATTTTGACTGAATGTTTGAAAAAGTTTTCTTGTATTTTCTACTTAAACTAATTTTTATGATTCTTGTTAGAAATTAAGTTTTTGTTAAATTAAAATTAAGATCATATATGTGTAAGTTTTATTAATTTTTTATGTATACTTATTTCTTGTATATATGTGTTTTGATAGGTTTGCTTTTGAATATATTCAATAACTTGTGGGAAGTAGGATTGATTAGCAATGAATCATTTATTAAATGGCGAGATACTGAAGGAGTTAAAGAAGGAAAGGGTGTAGCTGTAAAATCCTTAACGTCTTTTTTCACAGTACTCAACGAAGGGGAAATATCTGATGAAACCTCTTGATTTTCTCGCTTCAGGTCAGTAATGCCGATTTAAAATATTTTGGCCTCTATCCGTATGACAAATATTCAAGACTATCGAGTATCTTCTGTATGTAATTGGCTTTTGGGTTCTTGACAGCCGCTGACTTGTTGAATTATTCAATCTTGATTATTCATCAAATAACAATTTATCATTCTGAGACAAGTTTAAAAAAAAAACTAATGCACTGTTTTAGTTTTATGTATATTTTATTTATTTATTCTCTTTTTTGTGGATGACCAGTTTTTGTTAAAGGACGATAGTAAGCTAATTTCATTTGCTGTAAATTTAGATGGAATGTGATGTAAAATGAAATAATCTGTTTGCTATGATTGTCATCGCCTGCTTAATTACTTGTATTAATATAAATTATGAATTACGTTTGTATTATATTAATCTGTATTTTGTTGTTATAGAAAAATGAATATTGGCGAGATTAAATGTCATAACAGTTTTTTGACTTTGTTTCTATTTGATTTTTCGTCTGTGAACATTGTAAATTATTACAAAGTAAGATTGTTCACGTTTTCTTAATGTTGAAGTTATGATATGTTATTGAAATTTATTACAAAAAGTAATTGTACACTAAAACCACCAAATAATACTATACTGTTTTTATTAATAATTTTATTACTGTTAAAAAAAAAATTTTAATTCATTAAAACTGTTTTTGAACTTGAAAAATAAATTAATTTACGTTTGGATTATTGACTTAAAAAAACAGCCACATAATTACTGTCTCTTACACGAATGAAGTGACAATAATGCCATTATTTATAAGGAAATGTGTTTTGTTGCTTGTAACAGTTAAAAGTATGATTATAATAAAATAATTTAGTAATGAAATTTTTAGTTAAAAATAACACTTTTGCATCACAATGTATTAATACTGGTATTAAACTTTATTTAAAACAAAATCATTTATTTTATTTATTTAGTCTGTTATTTTAAAATTGTTGATTATTACCTATTATTGTTCAAATTTAATTTTAAAAGTGCTTTGCTTTTAATTTTGTTTCATTTATTTTTTATTATTATTACATCGCTTAATCAAATGTGTAACTTGAATTTTACTTTTATTTTTATTTATTATGTGGTTTATAATATTAGTGTAATAATAATGTATTCACATAGTACTAGATTTATCTGCATTTAAGTTTATCAGTTGAGGAATCTGAAGTTAATCTCGATGAAAAGTTATTTTTTGGTAACACTCTGAAGGATATTAGAAATCTTTTAAAGCTGGTTTTCATTTATGAATACAACTGATAGTATTTACTAATATTAATTTTTTGTGGTATAGTTTTACTGTAAAAATAGTCCTGTCTAGTAATGTGAACCTTGGTTTTCTCCTTATGACCTTGGGTCACAAGCAGATTTTTTTTTTTAGCCTTAAGTGTTCATTGGTTGTTTCCTGCAGTCTTTTTCTCAATAAATCATTTCACTCTTGAGTAAGAATTTTACCTGTAATTAGAAAGCTTCATTTAGTTTTCTAATACTTCATGTAGTATTTTTTCCCCCATTAAAGAAATACTTTTATAAAATTAACTGATTTCACCAAATACTTATGATATCAGTAATCTTTCTCAAAATGTGGTAAAAGATTTATGAGAAAGCTTTATGTGCCTTTTTTAGTCCACTTGTTTTTTTTTTTACTTTTAATTAGAAGATACTTTGTTCAGATCTCAGTTGAATTTGTAAGAAAGGGGGAAGATTTCCTATTAGGCTACTAACTTAAAATTGAAAAGAACTGCTGAATAGTAGCAAATAGTTTTCCCATTCCATTGATTGTATATTTATTGCTAATCAAGAGCTTAATACTACAACATTGTCTCATTTACTTACTTGCTATATCATGGAATTGACTCAAGTACTTATTGATCTTTCCAAACGTCTTTTGTAAATATTCATAGAGCTTAGCTGAAATGATGAAATTTAAAGAATGAAATCAATATATAAATTAAATTATTGGTTACATTCTGTTATTAACAAGAATACCCCAAGTGTATGTATGCTCTTCTGGATAGATAAAAAACCTATTATATTAAAATACAGTGCAATATATTGTCATACCTATCCTCCCTCACTCACTCTATCTCTACTTCTATTGTATCTGTAATTAGTGTGCTTTCAAATAAAGGAACTTGTGAGTTTTTAATTCAGATACTTTATATTATAATTAGAGATATATTCTTAATTAGACTGAAGCCTATGGCTCATTTAAATACCTCTTTGAAAGCTTTAATAGTTAAATTATTTTAAAAAGGATAAAACATTAAATGGCTGTACATCAACCAGTGTAGAGTTAAAAGAAAAAATATTTTAAAATTAGAATATTTTAGTTTTTGCTACATTTATCATTTAATCTTTATTTTAAAGTAATTCTTGTGTTTATGATTGCTGTTATATGACAGTCTCACTGTATTTTTCACATGCTACAAAAGTTCATTATCTATCCATTGTAACTATTATTGGGCATCAACCTTTTAACTATTAATTGCCTTTTTGCTTTGCATTCTGATTTATTTCAGTTTTAATCTGTATAGAAAAAATATAGTTTTAGTTAAAATATTGATTAAGTTTCAATCTATTTGGGTTATTATTATTATTGCTAATAAAGTTCAATACAGATTTATATGATAGATATGGACCCAGTAAATCAAATGAGATCTTTGATGAGCTGAACATTTTCTCTTTTTTAATTTGTTTCAGCTAAACTAGCTTGAAGAAGAGGTCCTTGTAATTATAATAAGTTTGTAGATTTGTAGAGGATTTTTGTTTTTTCTTATATCCATTTTATAGATATTATTTTGCATGTTTGCTTCATACTCATACTGTCCTCAGAAAAGCTGTCCTGTATAGGAATAGAAATTCTTTATCCACAAAGGAGTTAACTCAAAAGTGGCACTCATTCTAGAATATAATACTTTAATAAATGTGGAATAGCTGAAATCCCTTATGAGCCAGTCAGAATTTAGTACATTATATTCAGAATTGTCATCTATAATCTTTTAAAATCAGGCTTGGTTTACTTTCTAAGTCATGTGTAGATAGAAAAAAATTTGCTACAAAATGTTAAATGTGATATAATTAATATATGTACTAAATTGTACAGTAAAAAAAATTCTTGAAATTCATGTTTTAAGTAACTTTAAAATGTATAAAGTATTTATCTCTTATTTTTCATTTCAGAGTCTCTTCGCTTCAGGCGTCATGAGACTGATTGTCATCGTAGTACAAGTGCGACTTTTATCAAGTATTGGTCTTCCATCGAGAGAGGACCTTAAATTGGGGAGGGATTTGGGAAACTTATTAAAAATGAATCGTGAAACGAAACCGTAATAGTTGTAAGTCATAAACGAAAACTAGGAAATTATTGTATTTAAAATATATATAGATAGATAAAACATGTATATATGAATATGTATATTTGCGTATGTTGATACATATATATACATTGTGAATTGATGTGACACTTGTTCTTGTGATTACAGTGTGAACTTTTTATTATGTTTTTATTATATTTCAATTAAAAATAAAAACAAAAAAAAACATTAGAACAATTTATTGTTGATATCGAGTAGAGTGTATGTTCGTGTACAGTGAAGAGAAAGAGAAACTTTTTATAAAGAAAGAATCAACTTCAACATATATTTATATATATAAATATATCTTGAAAAAACTTATACACAGAATTTTTGGGTAATTTTATATATATATATATATATATATATAAAGTTGTATAATTATATATATAAAATTTTTTTATACATATATTGTGAAATCAAATTCCTCTGAACATTATTCAAATGTATCTTTTATGTAGAAAAACTATTAAATTAGACAAGACATTGAATTGCCGTATGCTGCGATTCAATTTTTTCCTATCATGGATTTAGTATATTATTATGTTGTATCATCATTATTATTATTATTATTATTGTCATTATTAATATTATTATTATTATTATAGTGTTTAATGTTGTTTTTTCTGTTGACTGATTTAAAGTTATAAAATTAAAATAAAAACATCTGCTTGAAGATTTTCACCAGTCATCGTTAGACTCTGAAATCTGTTGCGTTATAAAGCAAAGGATTGTTTTGATAATAAGTTATTAATTGCACTATGCAGAACTATCAAGGACCTTAAATTTTTAAATATAAGTGAGAGAATATTTTGGGATATGCTCGTGTTATTGTATTGATAGGGGCTAGGTATATAATGAATAAAAAAAAAATATATATATATATATATATATATACACACACACAAGAAATATAAATATACTGTAAATTATCCGTTTAGTAAATATATATATATATATAATGACAGGCTTAACAAAGTTTGGTCAGATAACAATATATGAAAGGGAACCTATAATTATTCTAAAATTGAAAAAATATAAAAATATGTATATATTTTTTCGTATTTTTTTTCTTTGTATTACCATGTACATATTATCCTCAGTGTTTGTTCTTTCCTTGCTCCTTACTTTATTAGTTAATATTTTATTTCTTAATTTCTAAGTTTTGTCTCTTGTATCAAGACGTATATCTCCATAAATATTATATTCAAGGATTATTAGTGCCTTTGGATTTTTAATGATTGTTTTTTATTTTGTATCATTTCATCAATTGTAGCACTACAGATTTTGAAAGGAGTTAAATCAGTTTTGGTGTATTCTTTATAAGAAAAGGTGAAGTCTAAATTTAGTATCGATCAGTGTTTTATATAATTTCATTTTTTTGCATGAAGTAACTGCAAATTTTGAATTTCTTTGTTCTTGGGTTATAGTTTAATAAAAGCAGTGATTATAAAATGTATTGGTGGTAAGATACAGGGAGATGAAATAATAATTTATCGGGTCATGTAATATACAGTTTTTCTTTTGTATATATTCTTTTAATTTATATTTATATATGTAAGTTATGTTTTTAAGAATTTCAGGCTTCTATAAGGCCTTGATTATTTAGCCAATTAGTAATTGTATAAATTTTGTTATCTAAGATTTATGCGCATTATTTAAAAAGAAAGTGGTGAATATTTTAAATTCTGATGACCAGAAGTACAGCTTCTATCTTTTATTTTTTATCAGCTTTGGCAATCATTACTAGAGTTTTTAATTCATGAGCTACATAAATGTTAATGTGTAAGTTAGTGGGAAGTGTATTTGAGAGCTATTCTTATGAAAAATTAAAAAAAAATTTAACAGTATTGTGTTTTTTGTTTAATAGATCTACAACTGGGTAATAAGGAAATTTTAGTTATAATTTATTATAGTTATTCTTCGTTTCTTTATATTTTAAACTATGTTTTTAATATTAGGTTAATTGTTAATGGGTAATTTTTTTCTTGACAAAACTGCGTTAGACTTGACAACATTCTAGTTCAAATAGTTTTCTTGCAGGATATGTTCTCTACTGAATTACAAAGTAGGAAAATGTATGACAATATTTTGGAACATTGATACAAAAGTGTGTAGTATGGATGTGGTCACATGAAATGTTAATTCGTTTCATAGTTTTTTGTTCTTTTATAATACAAAAATGTATCAGTTTTGTAAATAATTTGTATATATTGTACCTGCTTAAGTGTTAAAATAAAAAAAAATTTTTTAAACAGTTCAAATATCTTTCATCTTTTATACAAAAAAAATTGCTAATAAAAATTAATCAATTATCTGATAAGACATGGTATGCTACTTATTTGCTGTAAGGTTCCAGCCCAAAGTAGTGACCCATTTACACACTATTCTGCTCTTCCAATATAATATTAGCTTATTGTGAAGGCTGTATCAAAGTCAATTTAAAAAAATTACAGGGCAAATTAATAGTAGTTTTTTCTTTTCAGTATTGGAATGAAACAAATCCTGTATTTAGATCTTAAAATTTTTAAGCAGGCTTATTCAAAGACTTTAGTTATTGTAGTAAATTACCATTTATCATATTTTAGAACAGATAAAGTTGGAAATCACCTCCCTTATAAAGGAAACAATTTTAAATTCTATATAGTGTCTTAGTAATTGGGTCAATATAGTAACAAGGTAATTTTAATTGCTTAGTTATTGCAATAGCTTTTAAATTATCATGTTAGTCAACTTATTTTTATATTTATGTGTTTACTTGGAATATTTTTAATCCTTTCTGTAATTACAATGCCGCATTATTACTGTTTGTGCATGAAGGAATTGATTATTTTGAACCTGCTATTTATTGCATTTATAAATATTGTTATATAAAACAAGTTTTATGGGTTTCTTTTAGAATTATTCAGTTGTAAAAGCATATATGTATGATGCAGAGCAATAATTTCCTTGTTGAAACTATTTTACCACTCATTTAAATCTGATAATATTGCAAATTATGGCAATAAAACCCCACTAGTTAATAACCATACTCTAAGAGACAAAAACATTTTTTGAATTGGTCTTCAGTGCTCGTTATCTGGTTTTGGAATAGGATAAGAACATAATTTAGTCTACTCAAATACCTTTATATTAATTCTAAGTTTGTTACAATCTAACCTTAAAAGTTATAATACAAAAACATGAGTTTTAGGTTCTTGATTGCAATGTTGAATGCTTTTGCTCCAAGTTTCAGGATAATTAGGAACAAAAGTGTAAATGGTACTTTTGTTTTATTATAAATTATAACCATGCAAGAAATGTTGTATCTGTAAATTTAAATTCCTATTGGAACATTAACATTAATTACATTTTGTTCATCTACTACTGTAATTTAATTAATGATTTAAAGTTGCATAATATTAATTTACAATTAATTTGATGTAAAAACCATACTTCAGTGTATATTATAAATACGAGTGGATATTTAGCTCCTAAGAATAACATATAAAAACTGGTGTTGATAACCAGATTTATGGAATGTTTATAGCTCATTAAGTGGCATTTTAAGGTGGGCGACTTAATAGATAGATGTATATCTATTTATGGAATAGAGATATATTCTACAATATTATTTTTTTTGTTTTTTCTCTGTAATAGAGTGTTCTGAAAAGAGGAAAGATCCTCTTTTATGCTTTTCTAAAAAGAATAGAAATTATATCCATTCACCTAGAATTTGTCAGTTAAAACTGAATGTATTTTTAAGTTGATAATTTTTAACAAAAAGTATTTAGGATTTGCTATTGCTAAATACCAAATATTTGCCTTGATTAGTTCCTTCAATGTGCATACATTATTTTATTAAGAGCATGTACATCAAGACTATTATGGTTATGTTACGTCCTTGTTTAAACAACGAATAACATGGTTGCACACCAAATGGAATTATTTCAATGTTCCTTGTAATGAAATTGGGCTCCTTATTAAAAAACAAAAATTTGAAAAACCTCTTAAAGAGACTAATACTTTTAGTCATTAACAAATTAATATACATCCATTCATTAACTTTCTGGATTATACAAACAATATCCCAATTGATGACAGTGTATAAATTTAAGGGATCTAATTGAACCTAACAGAAAATTATTAACCGTAACAAGAAAATGAACAAAATTTAAAGTTGAATTATTTTTTAAAATGAACTTTATAGAGAGGATAATTACTATATTGAGCTCAGCTGTGACCCTTCAGATGTTTGTCTTGAGCAGGAAGCAAAAAAAAGTATTTTTGTCTGCTTGCTATGTTACAGTACAGTGGTATATGAATTTTGTGGGTATGATTGAAATTTAACTATATGATGTACAGAAGGATTAAAAGTGGCGATTGAGATTCTTCCATTTTACATATTGTGTAACATACTTTTATTATACATTAAGAAAGCATATTTTAAGCAGTTCAGAAAAGAAATATAAAATCTTTGCTCCAAAAAAATAAATTTTAATAAATAGCTTAGACCAAGTACACTTCATTTTTGCCTCAAAAAAAAAAAGCGGCCTGTATTTGAGCACCACACAGTTGTAAATGTGTGGTTGACCCTTGACTAATATATGTTTTGTAACACATCAAGTAGATGAATAGATGATAGATCATCCTCTTCACTTCTCTCTACAGATGCAGGAATTTAACTTTCTTTTGGTCTCCCATGAGTAATTCATATGCACATAAAAAGATGTCACAGCTTCAAAAAATGGTTTGGCTGTTATCTGGGATACAAGTCATTAATGATCCTTTTTCCTTCTAGACTCCCAACAGATTTACTGTGCAAATTTTCTGTAACTCGCTACTGAACAAGCTTTTCATCACGTTCACCAAAACTGCAAATCATAAATGTCAGATTCTTCTAAACACTAAATTATTAGGAAGATTAAGTCCCTGTCATCTTCCTATGACAATAACATTTGTAGATGGTATAAACAGTTTGAAATCACTGGCTTTATTTGTAAAGGGAAGGGTAAGGTTTTAAGAAAATTTACAACTGTATCCATATTGTTTATAATTTGTTATAAGCTCTAAAGCTTACAGTCTGGTTTGTGTGCTAGCTTTACAAATGAAATGATGCTCCATGACTATGAAGCCTTATATCGTATTTAGTGACAAGTCAGCATTTCATGGTAATTAAACATAAATGTGGATGAGTAAATACTCTAGAAATATTGCAGTGTGAATGAAACTTCCCAAAACTGAGTGTTTTTTGTGCCATACCCTGACAGCAAGTTTATGGCCCACTCTTTTTCATGGTGGCAAATGTATGTGGAATGTGTAATATCTTATGTTATGCTACAACTATTGCTCTTTTCAACTGTAATACCATTCACAGAACTTTATTTGGCATCAAGATGGTGTGCCTCCTCATTTGCATAATGCTGAACATGATTGGTTGAATAAATTTCTTGATACCACTTGACTGCAAAAAAACAAGCAATTGTGGTGTTCTGGCCCATGTACAGTGCTCCAAAAGCTATTATGTGACCCCTGGTGATGTAATATCTTTGTATCTGGTGAGACAGGATGCCACCTACTTAAAAGCTGGTAATTCCCTACTGGGAGATGGAACTCCCAGGTCAAATAAGGATCCAGCCCAGAGAACAAACAAGACTTTGTTATAAACCGAAGCTCCTGACAAGATGGGACTCAGAGGAACAGTGATAGAAAGCAAGAGGAGATTTTACATTATATTATGAAAATAGTGTACTAACTTAATCAAATTACAGGAGTAAAATTTAATCTGTCATTTCTATATAGTTCTAGTTTAACTATTTTCAAAACTGAAAAAAAAAAAACGACTTGTTTAAAAGTTAGAGCATATTTTGGGAAAGACAGTAAAATATCCCAATATTTCACTTTAATTGAAAATATACAGAAGAACAAGAAGGCTAAACATAATTTATTTCATTGATCTTCCCAAAACGAGTGATTTGCATAATGAGCAAACAAAATATAAAACAATGACGATGTTTCGCAGAACGTGTAGACATAGTGACATCACATAGCCTGCATTTTGGCTATCTGTCTGTGTTAAGTACTTGTTCAGGTATCTTACTGTTGGTTGTAAAAGTTATATTCAAACGTGTATTTTTTTTAGTGCAAAGTTTAAGCATCAAAGAAAATATGATAAGAAGACTGGAGAAAAATCACTGCAGAAGTCAAACACCAAATCATTGAGAAGCAGGAACTAAGCTGTGGGTGTGGCTGGTCTAATTCATTAGGATTTGCACTATCCTCAAAAACAAGGATATTAATGCTTCAAATTTGTCACAAGAATTTCTATGCAAAGGCCACATATTCTCGACGATGTTAAAAGATTGCTTCTCTTATGGATCAGCAAGAAGCAGCTGCAAAGAGACACTAATGATGAAAACAGAATTTCTTAGAAAGCGAAACTAATTTTTTCCGACCTCATTAAGAAGATCCCAGGATTATCTATGGACAGAGAAGTTTTCAAGGAAGCAGTGGGCAATTCAAAAATTTTAAGAGAACTGCATCCACAGCATTGTGAGGCATAAAGAAGGCAGCCAAGAAATTCATCGGCTTCTATTAAAAAAGCTTGTGAATTCTGAAGGTTATCTGCTGGAGCAGGTTTTTAATTGTAATGAGATGGGTCTCTTCTAGAAAAATATACAGAAATGAACTTATATTACAGCAGAGGAGAAGGCATTGCTGGACTGACCATACCGTGCAGTTTTGTGCAATGTAAAGACAATTTAAAAATTAAATTTCTGCTCTTTATCCATTCAAACAATATACAAACCTTCAAAAAGTATAAAGAAGAGCAGACTAAATGTCATGTAGAGGTCTAACAAGGCTTGGATGACACATTAACTTTTTACAAAATGGATCAACAAAGTGGTCAGTCTTATCTGTAAAAAAAGTATCTGTTTGAGACAAATTTGCCACTCCATGTCTTGCTTGTGATAAGAAGATAACCTCCTTGAAGAATTTAAATTCATCAAGATCTAGTTACTGCTTCTCAACACCACTCCTTTACTGCAGCCCTTGGACTAGCAGGTCATTTTCTAATCTTCACTAAGGTATACTTTGAACTTTGTTTAGAGGTAACTGACAGAATCAATCTCGCTCTCGGAGAGTTTTAGAAAGATGTTCACATCATTGCCTGCCTCAAAGTGATTGACAAGACATGGATGGGGATCTCCTAGAGAACCCTTATTTCTGCATGGAAGAAGGTTTGGCTGCTCCTAAGAAGGACACTCATAGCTCAAGATTTTTCATTAAATTAGCTTAATGTATAGTGGTGGAAGGAAAACTTTTCAGGTTTTATTATTGCTAGACTCACAAGATTCTTCTCTCCTACAGTCAGCGTTTCTCTTTATTAACATAAATTCTTCCTATCTCTGCTTTCCCATTCGCAGCACAAGAAGAAATAGAATTTAGTATACCCAAGTTATAAACCAAGAAACTGTGCTCTCGCTTTCAGGTCTGCAATTGTTTCTCATAATGAATCATCCAAAACAAATTTCATATGACTTCATTGTGAGCTGAAGGAGTTGATGGATATTACGTATAACATGAAGGACTGCTTTCAAATACACTTTGGAAAGTCTGAAAAGATGCCATTCATAAAGATGATACATATGTTCCTAAGCTTAACTGACATTAAACTAAGTCCTCTTTCTGGAAGAAATGTTCAAGTTCACATTTATTTTAATTGTGTTCCTTCCTTTCAGTTGTGATGTTAGAATTTCTGCATGATTCTTGTATATATTTAGATCATTTAATTCTGTCTGAATAATTAAGTGTAATTCAGTATTTGGATTTTTCTAAAAGTCTTGGTCCACTTTGTTCATCATCTCATAATTCTGCACAACAAATGGTAGATTCATCTTCATCTAATTTCAATGTTTTTGGTGGTTCTGGAATAGAAAACTATGGACTTCTGGCACTGGTTTTATAGCAGAGGGAATATAAGATATTTAGCAGTTGTAACTAATATTTTCATTAAATAAATATAGTTCATGAGTGATCCTTTGGCTGTTTTCAAACCATTAGAATTGCAAATGTCATGTGACTAGATCCATTCAACCACTCAACAATGTTCCATATGAATCACAACAGCAAATATGAGGAGTCCAGGATCACCTATTTGACTTTGAAAATATGTTCATACTTTTTTTTTATCAGTGGAGTTATATTTCTCCTCAAACACTGTAATGTTAATGTCACGACAAATGTAACAAACTGTCTGGATGCAACTGTAGCATTTTTTATTCAAAAGTTTACTGCAATATTAAGAAACACTTTTAAACAATTTATACACACATTAATATAGTAGATACACTGATTTTCCAGAGAAAAATAAAATCACAAAAAAATAGCTGCACCACTAACTGTTACACAGACTCACGTGCGCATACATCCACATGGTAGAACTTGCACTTGATTGATGTAATTAGAGATTTTCATTGTTACATCCAGCACAGTCATCAAAACTAAATTTATATATTCTGCACAGTGTGTAACTTAATTACATTTAGAAAAAGATACAACATGAATCATATGTGTATCATTTGTAATTATTTTAATTACTGTGTAAATAATTATTTTTCATAGGTGTTTTATCAACTCAACTACTGCAATAAATAATAATATATTATATGTACTTAGGTTGTGCATGTACTTGCTGGAAAATAGGAAGGCGAATTACAAAAAGTCTGATGCCGACAAGGAAATTCTGACTTTATATTTGGAATTGACACCAAAAAATAAATAAGTTTCAGCAAATATTAATTACATAAAATAATTTTTTACTAATGATAACATCTACAACAGTGGGTTCTCAAACCTTTTTTTTTTTATCGTACCACTTTGTGAATTGCACATGAGAGCAGTTCACATTTAATAATTCATTAAAATTTGTAATTAATAAAATATTAAAAATTTTATTTTATTACTGTTTTATTTAATATGTAAATTGTCGTTAAGGTAGAGATAGAGTTATATCTCAAAATCGTAAATGGATAAAAATTACAATCCTTTTGGAAAGTATTTATTTATAAAAAATTCATATATTACAAGTTTTTTTTACAAAAGCATTTATTTACCTTGCAAAGAAATATCACATAAATTTACATTACTGATTACAATTTTTTTTTTAAGACTAAAAATTCAGTGAGAGGATTGTGCTGAATGCTTAAAATTAGTGATGAGATTTCTGGTTCATTTGATCTTAACTAAGTGAAAATTTCGGTCAAGATTTAGATTATTACAAAAATTATACTGTCATCATAGCAGTTTTTTTCCCTATCTAGTCCGGTCTTTCATTTCGGTATACCTCCTACATCTTGCATCCCTAATAATTTGTTTTACATATTCTAACTGTTGCCTGCCTGCACAATTTTT
>JAAAKQ030103849.1:0-14296 GCA_010016005.3 Zanna intricata
CCTGACCGGGATTCGAACCCGGGACCTTCCGGATGAAAAGCCGAGACGCTACCACTCGGCTACGGAGGCCGGCTAAAGGAAAGTAATGACTTAAATGATTTCCTATTGTTGCTTTCTCAAAAGAACTGAATATACTGTTGGAAATCTGCATGCCAAGTCACTGAAATGCAAGTGATGGTTCTATAAGAGAAGCACTTTTTTAACTCTGCTCACCACAGAGACTAACTGTACAATGAGAATCTTGCTCTTGAAGAAGGTAACTGATTAGTGCTTCATAAACCTCGTATGCTATGTATATATATATATAAATATAGCCATTAGAAAAGCTGGGAAATTTTTCTAAAAAAAAAAAAAAAAAAAGAAAAAAAGTGCATTATATACCACTGCTTCTATTCAATAGGGGAAGTCTGAGACACTAAAATCTGAATGCATCTTAGAGAAAATGAGCTGAAGAGTGTGAATTTTGATTAATTTGGTGCTTTTTATGACTTGACTCTTGCTTTGTATAACTTGACTCTATATTCAAAAAAGAAGCCATATTTCAAAGTAACTCATTTAATTTTAATTAAAAAAATTGGTTGTTCAAAAAGAAATACATATAGTGCATAAATTCCTAGAAAAGTCTTTCATCTTATTATATCAACCTCCAAAATGGTATGGCAACATTTTTGCCTTTAAATCATTAATTTCTGGATTTAAATGATAATAAGCTAATCTCACTTTTCACTTAATAAAATTCATTCATCATTTAAAAAATAGAATGAGAGCAGCTATAACTGGATAAAAAAGCCTGCAGGTATCGAAGTGAATAAACAAATAAAAAAGTGTAAAATATCTCCAAGTTTATAATTTTAAAAATGTTGAATTCAAAATATAATTTAAAAAATAAATTAGGCACACTTTTCTAACCACTAATAAAGAAGCTAGAAAACAGCACTGAAAATTTAGATGCTTTAAAAATGAACTAATATGTTGTCCTAATAAATATTCAAAGCAAAAAGAAAAAAATTATGAATGCTAAGATTCTGTGACAAAAACATACCTAATCAGTATAGATAAAAAATATGTAAATAAAAAATTAACAAACCTGTATCAAGAAGTATATCCAAAACCTTTGACTGGATAGCATTGAAATATGGATAAGCAGCAAAAATATTTTGATACTTATGAGCTATGCAGAAAAGTCAAGGAACATGATTTACCACAGTAGATTAAAATATTTGAAAAATTGCTGAATGGCTGTACAGTAAAGCACGTAAGATTAATTAAATAAAAATGCAACTATAAATAACATTTGTCAAAAAAATTTTATGCAAAAATTTTGTGGATATATTGGCATCATTACATAAATTATATGTTCTTTAGCAAAAGATATAGAATTACAAATAAATATAAGGTGTATTATATAACCTAAGATACAAACCAGCAGGTCAAAAACAACATAAGTTTCACTATTTAAGTTGGCAGCACTGATAAAAATATGTGAAAATTAACTCATTTTATTATTTCTAGACAGTTTTTCATTGGTTTTATTAATAATTTCTGCAACTTTAGAGGGTATTTTATTGTTAAAGCTACAAAGTTGTTCAATATTTGTTAGTAGAATGCATCTTACCAATACACATAATCTATATACTATCAATACATTGTGTTAATTTTTGTATGATAGAAAAGTTGTTTAAAGGGCTAAGAAATGTTTTGATAAGGGCAGAATGTTTCAAAGATCATCTTCAATGTAAAAATTGATTTCCTAGAAGAACAGCTGAAGTTTTGGAGACATTGCATTTATAAAATGATAAAGCATTAAAAGTAAATAACTGTTTAAGAAATAGTTAATGCCTACTATGTAGGAGATTGCATAAACTTTATATTTAGAAATCTGAATTAATGGAAAACAACATGAAAGTTGAGATGAAATATGAGAGATATAAATATTACATCTAACATGATCAAATATGTTAAGATGCCAAATTGTAATATGAGAGAAGTAATATGTTTACATTGCTTAACAATGTTTTTATATTCAGAAGAATAAACACTTGAAAACAGTAAAATCACTACAATGAGATGAGTTTCACATTATATAAACCATAATGTTATAAAATAAAATATAAAAATAATAAAATTACATACATACAAATATATACAAATATTATACAAACAAGAAACATTTGGCACATAAGTTATTTTATAAAATAACAATGTCACACATCCTACATTTACATATGTATGAATCACAAAGTGATAAAAATTTTCATGCAAATGTAAATTAAGATACCATCCACACAAATTTTCCACAATAAAATATACCTTAATTTCTTACTGAAACCTCAAAATGTATCAAACAGAATAATATAATCACAGATATTTTTATTAATTAACATAAAACAAACTTTTTTATGCAGTTTTGTTTTTGTATAAAATTAAAAACTATTTATAAATAAACTTAAAACAAAAATTTTTCTAAGATAAAATAAACGGATGTAAAACTACAAAAATAGAACAGATAATTAACTATAAGAAAAACATCTTCATATTTTTTAACAAAATAATTTATTAAAACACTGTTTGTTACAGACTAGAAAGCATGCATTCAAATTTACAACAGCTTTTGAGGAAACAAGGTAAATTTCAAAAGCCAGAATTAAAATAATTTATCATGATTTACAAATTAACATATGCAAAAGGTTTTTTAAAATAAAAATTTAAGTTTCCTTTATTATTATATTTCTACGTAATATTAGGTTTCTTTTTCATAATCAGTTTATTTAATTTTAAGAGCATATAAATAAAATTTACTTTAAAAAATATGAACTTTCACAAATGAAATAAAAACTTTTGATAAATAAAATAATTAACTAAAGAAATTAAAATTAATTTTTACCATTGTAAATAATCTGAAATATTTTGATTATTTATTTAAAAATCATACAAGGAGGGATTTCTTAAAACATAAAAAAGATTAAGGCTAATATTGAAACTAAATAAATATAAGAATCACAATAAAAAAACTAAGATATTTCATAAAAAAAAGAACTCTGCAATATAAAGGATACGAATATCAGACACAGGTCGTAAACTTAGATTATCAAATAGGTGAAAATCATTTCTCTCATCTTCATTATCAATCATCTTTGATCTTATACTGTAACAATATTAGAGATTTTTTGTAACAAACAAAATAAACATTTTGCAAAAATCTTTAGTCATTTTAATGATCTTAATTAGTATACGTGGAACTAATGGTAGTAATATGGGCATATAAACTAAATATTTTAGATTAAAATTTCTAATTAGTAAAAGAATATAATCTGGACAAACAGCTTTTGAATTGATGTTTTTCCTGATCAAAGGAATAACAAAAACACAGAATTTGATTTCAATAATTAATTTAATGCTGTATGTTTATTTATGAACTTCCAAATTATTATTATCATATAGATTTTAATAATTAACACAATTTGCTAACATTTTTCATTTTTAAACTTTTTAATCTGAGAATTAAGATTCAAATACACAATACATAAATTTTTCAGAATCAAACTTAGCATTTCTTTCATTTCAGCATTTCTTAGCATTTCAGATATTAATCATACCTAATCAAAAAGTAATCTTAAACAAATTTCTGCAAAGTACTTTTACTATTTAAAATAAACTGAACATGATTGCAAAAAAGATTTGTTATCCTTCAGCATCAACGTTGAAAATTACAAATTTTTTTTTTTATAAAAAAAAATTAAGAGATATTACATGTATGCTTTGTATCTTGTACTTTTTTTTTTACTAAAGTTCTGTAAAAAAAAAATCGATAATGGTAATTTTTACACAATAACTTTTCAGTAGCGTTAATTATTCCATCGTAGTATAAAACCTCTCAAGGAATAAAAAAAATATTATTTCAATACTTTTTTGCTATTACAATATTTTAAAGAAAGGAATATTCAGTTAACCTCGAAAAAATAACATTTTTCCGGGGATAAAAGACACAAGAGGATGAAGCAGAATAATTACCCAAATGCAATGAAAGAAATCTCAGTATTTCATCCACCACGCCACACAAATTAGTGCAATTAGTACAATCACAACTCCAATAACGAAGACAAACAAAAACACATACTACCTCGACAATGCAACACTCAAAATTCACGGCAGTTCTGCAGTGAAGCCAACCGTAGGTCAAAAAGTTTCTAAAGCATTGCTGTCAAATTCATTTAATCTAATAGTCTGTATTAGAATAAAATAAAGTATTGTTTTCTGTTTCATATTACTTTTACTACCTGAATTTTTGTTTCTGGTCCAGTTAGCATTGTAATTATTATAATTAAGCTAATAATTCATTATTTGTGCTGAAGTCGAATATTAAACATGTTTACTACTTTTACACTTAAAAGTTTACTCGTAAAACATGGCTTGGTAAAGAAGAATAAACACCAATTTAATTTTTAGTGTAATTGCAAAATTATTACTTTATTTGAAGAATATAATATTACTATATTATTTATTTGTTTATGTGCGTTATGTACGATAGAAAATTTGCTAAGTAAATGCGAGATGAAATGAGGCACAAATTTAATTACATACATGAGGCATAAATCTCATACTACAAGTAAAATTCATAAAGTTAAAGTTATGTTGAATAATTTTTTAATGTACCCTTACAAACGTGCTATGATAAGCCATTAACTTAGCATCTTAGACTGGCTATCCTTTACACAAAACATGTATTGCATTTCGCTCTTTAATAGATTTCATATTCAGCTCCAAAGATTTTTAAAGATACATTGTTAGCGCTTTCGAAAATGGCGAAAAAAACTTTTGTACCAGAAAAACATGGAGATATGTTTTGGTAGATATTGTTCACCATTTGAGTTTTGTTTGGTTCAAGAAGCAATTACATAATATTCCTTCTTAATATTTTACTGTATTTCATTGTGGAAAAGAAATGTTATTAATTAATACTGGTCAGTACGTTCGCAGAAGAAGAGAAAAAGATGATAGTCTACTGACTTTTAAAAGGTAGTTTCAAAGTTTCACTTTGATTTTTCAACTTCTAAGTCATACAGCGTCCTTTAAGTGATGCAGAGAGTTCCAACAGGCAAACTGAACCTTCAACGATTGGTTTTTATAAATATATATATATATATCGGTGACTGTTCTATAGCAGAGATATCGGCAGCGTAATAGTTATATTAGGAGTAATAAAACTAACACTCCTGTGCAGTGGCGTACGCAAAATTTTGTTAAGCGGGATCATTATTAAAATTTTTTGCAATTGATATCGGTATTTAAAATTTTTATTTTATTATCATTATTATTACATCATGTCTCGATATATTTATTTTACAATGTTGGAACACATTCATAAATATCCAAATAAAATCTTCTATTACGTATTTTTTTCACAGTCTTAGGCTACAACTTTTTTTAACAACTGTTAATGTAACAACTATTTCATTTTGTATAATAAAAATGCTTTAGCCAGTGCCAGAGCTCCAATTAAATTACTGAAGAAGGAAGGGCAACGGACTGGATCTTACGGCGATAGATTTTGTTACTGACTGTGAGAAATTAGAGGAGAGAATACGAGGATTTAAAAAGATACTCAAATATATATATATATATATATACACTGTTCAATAACATAATATTTTATTCTCTGTTTTCATGAGATTTATACTCAAAATATGAAGCAATGCAATATACTTTGCTATGCGTTTGTTGCATTGTGTAGTAGGCCTGTTCTGAAACCAAATTGATGAGAAGAGGTTTTTAATTCATCAATAATTTGATCAATTGATTAGAGAAACATTTTTCGAAAAAAAAATTGTGCAAGCTAGTAAAAATGTCTGTAAAACCTTTAACATTGCGGAGTAGTTTCATTTGTCTGTATATTAAGCCGAATCCTGGAGATTTGTCTTTATCTTGAATTATTGATTTTTTTTATCTCAGGAAGATCTTTAATTAATTTTAGGATTTCCTCGGATAATACCAATAAGTAAATACAAATTTTAAATAAAATCATAAACACAATAGAACGAAACAATAGTGAAAAGATGATGTTGGGATTATATTCAGCAGAATGTAATCCCGTAGAACGTTACATTCAATGGATGTAGTAGAGACTTTAATAAGGATTTGAATACTAGATCGTGGATACCGGTGTTCTTTGGTGGTAGGATTTCAATTAACCACACTTTTCAGGAGTAGTCGACTTGAGACTGTTAAAAGCCTACACTTCATTCGCATTCACACATATCACCCTCATTCATTCTCTGAAGTAACACCTTATGGTAGTTTCCCGGAGGCAAACAGGAAAAAGAGAGTAGACTTACTACATCAGTAGAGTTCTTTTGTTGTAAGAAAAGAAAAAAATTATGAAAAGTAATAACTTATTTACAAATTTTGTTTTTTATTGCTTCTACTGAAATTCAGTATCTTGATCATTTTGAGAAACACTGAGTTTTACAGTTTCCTGAGTTCTGATAATGAAGTACATTTATTTTTTTTCCATTACAATTTATTATTTTTTCTTCAAAGTCTTCTTTAAATAATTTAAAACGCATTAATAATGATAATAATATTTATCGCTCCACTACCATTATATAAAAAGTTGGTGGAGTGAATATACGTCTGACACTATTGTTTTTAATACGATAACAAAAAGAGAACTGAGTCACTTGATCAATGAATTGCTGCTATCTGTTGGCGTAGAATAAAGTAACTTATTCGTTAAGTATCAAGTTATATAATAGATAGCACAACAATGATCAGATATCGTGTAAACTACAGCTCGTTTTTTTATACAGTTGTTTACGAGTAGATAAAATTACTTTGCACTTTACAATTGGCTGTGGTAGTGGTAATTTGTTATTCTTTTTATACAAAAGATTTCTAGATATTGATTTGAAATTATATTATGTACAATCATATGTCAGTATGTTTTATCTTCCTTTTTTGTTTAAGCTTTCGGACCACTATGTCAAAATTAGGAAATATTAGAACTGACGGTTTCTTGCGGGCTGAAGTACAGGTTAGATTTACCAAAAATAATTAACTTCTATCTCGTTTAAATATTTTGATTATAAATAATTTTTCTCTATAACTTCTTAAAGATGTTTACTTTTTGTTATTTGGGAAATTGTTTACAGGTTGGTTTATTACTGATTAAAGATTATCATAAATGAAACCAAGACAGTTAAGAATATTGCTTATTCTAGCATAAACTCATAATGATTTCTGTTTTTGAAAATACTTATACTTTTAAAGATAGAAATGAAAGAATTAAAATTTTCATGGTACAGGTTTAAAGCTTGTAATGATTTTTACAACTGAAAATGTTTCTTTATTTAAAAGAAATGTTTATTTTAAAACATTGAAATAAAACAAGTTTGGAAATTATTTTTTTAAGATAGTTTTAAAAAAAAGGTACTGGTAGAAATTTGGTGTTGTGAAATATTTCAGTAATTTTTTTTTATTGTGCTAGGATTTGTGATTTGTGTTTCATGATGTATCTTAAAAAAGTTTGACTGCTCAGAATTTAATTCTATTTATATGGTTAGTATTTATTGTGTGTTTTTTAGAACAATAATTAGTTTACTTCACCCTTCTCAATGTATTTTTTGAGTTAGTTATAATTAAAATGACTCAACTTTTCCTGAACAATAAATACATTTATTATTCTGTATTTTGGAGAAAGAAGGAAGAAGCTATTTGTCCTGTATTTTTTTGTTTTAGTAGGCAGCATCATTTGTTCCATTACAATATATATGTTTTTTTTTTTCATTAGTCAATACAAAACCAGGTTTCAGCCAGTAACCAACAGATAAGTTTTATGATTCTGTTGGTGGGGATTGCCCAATTAACAGACACTGTATGTTGCTTTTTTATATTAAATATTATCTTAATTCAGTAAAAATTTGTGCTGAAGTAGTTATTCCACAAGATCTTTTCAGAGTTGTATAAATTACACGTAGTATGCTTCTTAATGTGCATTTCTTAAAGTGGTTTGAAAACCACTTTAGTATACTTGTAGATTATTGATCTATTTTGTTTTATCAGGTTAAAGAAATTAAACTAGACCAACCCGCGGGTTGGTCTAGTGGTTAACGCGACATTGCAAATCAGTTGATTTTGAAGTTGAGAGTTCTAAGGTTCAAGTCCTAGTAAAGATAAAAATTTTTGTACGGATTTGAATACTAGATTGTGGATACCGGTGTTCTTTGGTGGTTGGGTTTCAATTAACCACACTTCTCAGGAGTGGTTGACCTGAGCATTGTACAAGACTACACTTCATTCACATTCATATACATCATCCTCGTTCATCCTCTGAAGTAATACCTTACGGTAGTTCCGGAGGCTAAACAGATAAAAAGAGAGGTTAAAGAGATTGGTTTTATCTAACCAGTGAACAGATAAAATTATACTGAAATCATATATGTTGTGTATTTATTAAATCAGCGTTACATCTGATGTATTATTCAACTCTGTTAACATTAAGACTTAAAAAAAGTGCCAGTGGTAACTACATTCAAGTAACTGTGTAAATAGCTGTACATTATTTCTGAGAAGTATTTTCATGTTATCTAAAACTAAGTTTTAAAATTGTTTTTAATAATTAAAAAAGATTATTCTATTTTTTATGCTGATCAACAAATGTAAGTAAAATGCAATGTTAAATTCTTTTAACATCTGTTCACCACATCTGTAACTGTGCTTTACTGTATAGGACATAGTAGAAAATTAATTTTGCAGAACAGTGATGAATGGAGCAGAATAATAATGAAAAATGTTTTTGTTATGTAGATAAGTTAAAGAAAATTTTAGAACATGAAAAGTAAAAGTTGAATTAAGAGGTTAAACATCAAAACAGACTACCTAATTAATCTACTTTAACGACTAATTCCGTATCATTTAGTAAAAAAAGCTGTCTTTATATTTTGTCTAATTTTTTAGCATCATTTTTATAAAAAATTAGTTCACAGTAATTATTAGTTAATGTATTACCTCTAGATATTAATTAAATATGGCTGATTGAAACTTTGAAAGGCTGAAAATTAGTCTATGCTATATGTGGATCCAAAATTCAATATTATATTTTATATAAAATTAACATTAATGGTCCCATTAAAAAGATAGATGTTAATCAACTGTTGAGTAGATAAGAGTTGAGGAGCAACAGTAATTAAAATTTAATCTCGGCTACCCCATATGCAAGAGAAATAATTATTCAGTGAATCTCAGGTGGATTTGATAACCCAACATTAAATTGCTTCTCTACATTCCACTTCATTTTATCATTTATTCTAGCAGCAATAATAATAATACACTTAATATTTCTATACAAAACAGGTTCATCAAACCCAACGGGAAGAAAAAATAACATTGATAAAATTCTACCCACCATACTTCACCATTAAAGATATTGTAGGAATAACAATTACCACTAATAATATTTAGTAATTGTTTGTTAGTCCTAAAGTTTGCCTTATTTTAACCTTGTTGCAAATATATAATTAATTCTGCGTGGATTTTAATGCAATTCTTAACCAATTTAAGTTAAACTATATGTGCAAATCCTAAAAAAATCTAGCAACATAATTCACAAGATCTTACATAAAACCATGTGTATTTTTTTTTATTTTTTTTTTTATTTTTTTTTTTTTTTAGTTTTATTACATTTTATTAATCTTATGAATTAACAGATTTTCATGAAGGAAAGGAGCTACATTAAAAATAAATTAATTTTTTGAAGTGTCTTTTTCAGATCGTTTTTAAAGCTTTTATTCAATCCTTCATTAGTAGTATTATTGACTGGTTGTTTTGGAGTACCTAACCATCTCAAAACTTGTTTTAACAGCACCAATAAAAAACTGTTTATTACTAAGTAGGGGTACAGAAGCCGGCATCTGTGGCACGAGTGGTAACATCTCGGCCTTTCATCTGGAGGTCCCGGGTTCGAATACTGGTTAGGCATGGCATTTTTACACGCTACAAAAATTGTCATACAACTCATCCTCAGAAGTGATAACTAACAGTGGTCCTGAAGATGAAAAAAAAAGTAGGGGTGCAGAAAATGTTTTAGCACACCAAATTTCCCCGGAACACACTTTTTTCACTGAAAATTTCCCCAATCATATTTGGCAATATTACCCGCATTCATATAGCTAATATTTCAACTTCCTTTTCATTATGAACTTAAGAAGCCTCTTCATTAGATATTGATTTGAAAGAAAAAAATGCTTGATATTTGTGCAGATTCTGTTAGCTTTGCCTATATTGTGTTGTTAATGTGTGTGAATAATAGTTAGACATTTTTCCTGCTTCCACTAGTTAATGCTGATTACTATACACTGTAATGTGTAATTTATTTTTATGTAAATAATGGAAATTTGATTTTGTAAACAACCTTATTTAATACTTAGGTAAATTTGATTTCGGCTCAAAAAATAAAACTTAAAAGTATGAATGAAGATCTCGTATATTTAACAAAACATCGAGAACTGATAGGTACTTGCTTATATTTGTAATCTATTATTCTTTTTATATTTATTCTCTTCAGTCCTTTGTCTACAGGTTTTGTGAAAAATTCATTCAGCAATGGAAGTCTTCCTTTATCTTGAGTAGCCTGTCAACAACCATAGAGGTTTTGTAAATCTCAAGCTGAGAGGCTGCTGAATATCTGGTAAAATGGTATTTTGTTCCTTTAAAATGTCTGTCTAAAGATTCTTTCAGTAAATTAGAGGCCTTGTGTACAGGAGGCCCATTCCAAGAAACGAAAACTTCATGAAACAGGCCATCAAATTTAATATTCCTGTTAGGAAGGTGGTTTTCTATTATAGACCCAACTGACTTATACATTGCTTCACTACAAACTTTTGAACGGTTTTCTAACAATAAAATTATTTTAGGTATGTGATCATATACCTCACAGTTTGTAAATGTCTCCAGAATAAATCTGTTGTCTTAATCAAGCAGAGATGGCTTCTTAAGTTGACCTTTTGGTGAATCTTGAATCAGTGTAATAGACATATTATTTGGTATGTTTGGTGAAGCTTAGTAATTTTGTCTGCTGACAGATATCAAGGATAATTGGTTAGCAATGGGATTTTTAGCACTCAAAAAATCAGATATCTTTTCATTCATAGTTAAAAATATAGTTTGCCTGAATTTTAAAAATTCTTTTGATGATGACGTTCACAAAGATTGCTTCATTTAATATATTTAAACTCAATGCTCTCCCAAAATACTTATCCCTCTTGCCTTCTTTTATAGCATTGTATGTGGTTCTTGCAACTCAGTCCAATTTTTTCATGATCATTCTTCATTTCTAACGCTCTTTGTTTAGACAGCTTTGAAATTCAAAGTACCACTTGTGGGCATTAGAATTTAAACAGTCAATTAAATTCCTAAATTTTATACTCTGATTACTCTGCATCATGTGATATTCATTTGGCAGTGTGAATATCCTTAAGTTACTGGTTTTTAGGACTGCAACATTTTTAGGAGATATGTTTGTAGTTTGTTATACATGGCATGCATAAAACTTTATCATCTTCCCCATGACATTAACTGATAGATTTTATTAAGAGATTTACTTACTCTGATAAGTTTTAGTTTAGCTTTAAACTCTTCAGATAATTTTTACATTACTTTCATTGTAGATTGTGGTTTGGATTTTCCTGCTTAATTACAGGGACTACAGCATCAAACTTTTCATTTAGACTTGTTAAAACTGATACTATGTTGGATAACTGCCCTTCATAATCGCTTTTGCTTCTTTTAAAAACCGCATCAGGATTTTGAGCAAGAAGGTTTTGATTTAGAACATTTATTTTTTGTCTTGTAGATTGTTCATTGTCAGATCCACAAGATTTAACATCTTCCTCCGATTTTTCAGGACATGTATAGGTACAGGTTCAGATTCAATACCACCTTTCACATTTAATAGTTTGAGAAATCCAGAAATACTTCCTTGGTCATTTGTTCTGGGTTTTTCACTGGGATGTTTTGATGAGACATGACCTGAAAGTTTCTCTCTTCTTCCTTGCCACAAACAAAACACACATGTTTACTTTTGAAAGTTGACATTGTGAGCTTAAGGAAATAGAGTATATTGTATAGTATTACAGTACAGGTAATTACACTTAATTACAGGTAAATACTAATGATAATAATTATATACACTGTCAATGAAGTGAAAATATATAGGTAGGTAGATACCTTTTTTTCATATTCTCCTTCCCCTGGGCCAGACCCACAGTTAAGTATAATTCAGCCCAGGGAAGTGTCCAATACTCTTTAACGGGCCTCCCCATCTATCGGCTTTGCATCAGCATGACAGGTCAGCTCATCGGCCGGATATTCTGTTTATGCCTGCCTCAAGCCTCTGATGCAGGGTGTCAGTTCGAACTATGCTAAACCTAGTCAGGTAGGTAGGTACCTAATTAAACTAAATATTTATATCTTATTTTACCACTTAAGTAAAAAAAAAAAATACAACTTGATTATTGCTATTTTTATTATCTTCAAAAGTATAACTTAAGTGGTAAATACAAAGTTAAATGTTAATGTTTAATTAGTTTTAGTTCCGATTATCTATCATGGTCGCTACTGAAAATATTACGAAACCCGATATACTATATAAACTTAAAACATCACAGTAATTACCAACTGTGATGGAAAAAATAAGAATAAGTTGCTAGTTCACTTACCACTCACAAACTGATGGGATTGAAGTGAGAGGTATGAGATGACAGGCAAGGGGTGGGGGTTATATGGTCACCAGATCATGACAGGTGACCATGTAATCCCACCCCTCCATCACCATCAGCGCATTGAAAATGGAAACAAAGAGTCATCACAGCATATGTATTTTACTGATAAAAGACCGATTTTGGTAAGTAGTCTAAGTTAAAAAATTAAAAACATTAGTAATACCTATGTATTAAGTATAAGTACTTTGTATAAAACGGTTTAATGTGATTTAATTGTTATCACTTGAATAATATAATTTGTATGAAGCTAACAAAATTTGCATATCGATACCATAATAATTATTAATACCTAAAGAAAGTATTAGAACACCAGCATTTTGTAGCAGTCAAGAATCAGGAAACTGTCATTCATAATCGGCGCAAAAGTATCGTATTGACGGCTCTGCCAATAATTTGTGCAGTGAAAATTAAATAGGTACTCTGCCTGACTTGCAGCAGGAAGCAGACAGCACACTGTGTATGTGTGTGTATGCGGGCATGCGCATGTGTTGTAAAGAAACTGATTAGGCTGACTTTGTTCCTATTCATTTCTTATCTGCCCACTCTGGACTAAACATCCCTTAGTAGGCAAACATTTTAATTTTTCCCCAAAATAAGTATTTTTTCCTTATAAAAAAAATTTTGTTGATTTTTCCCTGATCAAAATTTCCCCAGCCCAGCCTCAATTTCCTCTGAACTGCGTTTGGGCGTTTAGACATATTCTACACTCCAGTGACTAAGTACTGATTTTTTAAAAGTTTCAATGAAAGATCTTTTGGAAGCAGCGTTCCATGTAGTTATAACATTTTTTTTCTTTTTTTTTTTTTTATTCATACCAATTTGTTGTGCAATTTAAATTTAATTTCTTTTTCAATTACTGTTATCTGTTGGAAAATACAGTCTGCTTAAAAGTTTCATCTTAGGGCTGCATAAAAGGTTAGTGAATAAAATGTATTCAGATTGATTTTTCTTAGGGCAATAAGTTATAGTGTATAAACTATTTTTGCTTATTTTTATGTTTAGAATCGGCTGTTAATAACATTTTTGTTACAGAGTTGCAGAGGATGTTCTTTAAATAGATTGTCTGAAGTGAAATCCTTTATCTATGATGATCTTCCAAAATAGTATCCTTTTAATTTTTTTTTTTTTTAAGAATAAAAATACACATGCCTTCCTTTCAATAATTATATTTACACCTGTTTATTGCATATAATATTAAATAAGCAGTTTGCTGATAATAACATGTAATTGTACATCAATTTACATTTTTAAATGTTTGCCACATTATACTTTATTGAAAGGTGATGTTATAAAACTTCTGAGCTAAGTTTCATTCTAAATTAAGTTTGTGCAAAAAGTGCCATTGGAAATGTTGAATGTTGTGGTGCTCTTTAATAGGACTCTTGTTTGAGTTATGTTTTGAAAGATCTTTTTCATTTATAACTTTTCCTTTTTATAAAAGGAAAAATGCATAAGCAAAGTAAAAATAAACAATAATGACATAGAACTAGTAGAAAACTTTAAATATTTGGGGGAAAACATCA
>JAAAKQ030103860.1:0-32734 GCA_010016005.3 Zanna intricata
TTTGGTGTAAAAGTAATTCATGTAAAATGTTTGTGGAAGTAATTTTAACTTTTTCTTTTATTTTTGTCCACAAAAAAAAATTGTTATTACATGTATTATAAAAGATAAAGTATATTATTTAATTTGCTTTATAATAATGATTAGTACTATTATTTTTTGTAATATAATAATAAGAAAAATTAATTGTTACAAATGAAAATTTAGATTGATTTACAAAATTAAAGAAAAATTATTGCCTTGGGTCATATTGACCCGAACAGTACGTGTGTATAGTAAATGGGAACAGAACAGCAGGGTTAAGGAAAACATTTCAACATGGGGGTGATCCTAAGTAGCGAGCAGTCCTGGTTGCAGAATATGGAGCTCATTATTTTCATAAGGTTCATATGACAAAGAGAGATTCCTGGCATTCCTTTCTGAATGAACAGGAGAACAAGGATCCCTGGGAAGTCATGTATAAGGTTTTGGGACACAAACAAAAGAAGGATGTTCTTCTGACTGCTCTCTCGACCAGGCTTGGTGTGATTTCAGATACATCTAGAATCTTGCACAAATTACTAGATGATTTACTGCCTTATGACGATGAAGCTGGGAGGAGCGCATGCCATCTGCAGATGCATTGTGAGGTTGCTTTTTTTCATGGGGGAGCGTTGTCTTTAGAGATTGCTTAGTCCAAAGTGTGTCAAGCCATTTGTACTTTAGGTAGGGGTAAGGCCCCAGGCTTCGACGGAATAATGGCAGAGTGCCTTGTTCACTCGGTAGGGGTAAGTGTGAGAATTATCACACATATTTTCAATAAATTTTTGTTTGGCGGATGCTTTCTGGTTTGTTGGAAGAAAAGTATTAATAAAATGTTGTCTAAAGGTGGCCACAGGGATCCAATTGCTAATCATATAGACCCTTCATGTTACTACCAGTTATTGGTAAGGTTATTATACCAGATATTGGTCTATGAAAAGGTTCACTTTGCATAAATGAGAGGTTCACCTTGCATGGCTTATTGATGGAGAACCATTACAGGTTTCCTCCTGGAAGAAGAACTGAGAATGCCATACTTCCTGTGATGAGTGTAGTGATGACCAGGGAAATGGAATATATCCTGGGAATTTTCCTAAACATTTCAGGGATGTTTAACAATTTATGCTGGCCCTCAGCAATTTATCAGCTGCAAAAAAGAGATTGTACTGTTAGAGAATTGCAGATAATACAAAGCTACTTCAGTGATTGGGATGTTCTGCCCAAGGAGGGCAGGTATGAGATAAGCAAGACACTTTTCAAGGCGTGTCCCCAGGGCAGCGTGTTTGGTCCTTTATTGTGGGTGGTGGAGTTCGATTCTCTTCTGTGGCTGAGGTTGCCCAGCAGTTGTCACATTATGACTTATTCTGATGATGGATTCCTGCTGGTTAAAGGATGCTTCTTTCCATGTTTTGTTTACTCATTCTTGTTTGAGACTACCATAAGATGTGTTTTGTTTTTAGTTTTGTTGTTTTTTTAGGGGTAGTAGTTCACTGATGGAAGCAAGAACAAGGCTGAAAGATGCCTTTCGCTGAGGTTTTAAAGATTACCTCCAGTAAAGCCCATAAGGTCTATTTACGGAGGGGAGGGGATGGCATGGCAACCACAGCTGTCGCATGGTGGGTCTCTTCCCTATGGGGTCAGGATGTACAAAAAAGAATATTAGGGTTTTAATTTGTTATAATGACTCTTGGATGAGGTATACAGTGTTGATTTAAGGCTAGAATCAAAGATTACAAAGATAGTTTTCATAACTCTTTGTAAGATTACAAAGATAGTGTTCATGGCCATAGATTGATTCTCTATCTTTCCGCTTAATAGAGCTACTAATAAAGATGACGACTTCAGCAGAAAGCTTTCTGTATTTAACAGTTTGCTAAATGTGAATCTACATTTACAATTTGACGTGAGTTCTGAAATGTTTAGAAAGTGTTTACTTTTGATCCTCAGAGCAATAATAACATTTGTTAATGACATAATCAGTTTAAAATGACTTTGTCTTTGTAAAAGGAAGAGCTCAGGTTGAGCAAGGTTGTCTGAAGAAAATATTGAGCATGTCAGAGAGTCTTTTTGCTTAGTCCTAAAAAAGTCTGTTTGAAAGGTTGGCCATGAATTAGCAATCTCTGTGATAATGTGGAATGTTTTAAGGAAACCCTTATAGATGCATCCATACCATTTAAAGTTGTCAGAGGCTTTGACAATGCTTTTAACTTTGGCGTTTTATAAAGGATCATATGTATGTGCCTCTGATCTACCTGATTTAGGACACAAGATTGAAACAGCTGTTGTTTACATTACTCCAGCGCTTGTTAAAGTATGTGACAAACTTTTATATTGAATGGATGTGTGTGTTACATGATAAAACGTACTTCCATTGAATACTTTTAAACAAAAACTTTAGAGTTACTCTTTCACTGTATTTATGACTTTTTTACTGTAAGTCAAAGTTAAGGATATTAAATATCCTTTATCCTTAAAGATTAAGGATATTAAATAGCTTTAAAATCCTGATATTCTTTGTTCACACCATGTGATTGGCTCACTGATTAAAACAAAAGGACACTATTTCATTTTTGTAATAAGCCCAGGATGAGATGCAATATTTTCTTGAAAATGGTTTAGCCATTTTCATGAGTGATGGGTCTCTCAGCAGCTTATTTACAGTTGTTAGATTGGGTCAATCATACTTTCAGATAATCAGATTTTCCAAATATAAAGGTTTAATTCCATTGAGTAAAATTAAATTTTGAACTTAATAGAGTAGTAAGCATAAAAAATTCTAAAATTGATTAAGCAAATTTTATAAGATTAAAACTATAGTAAAATAAGAAATATAAAACCAATGTACTGGGTGACACACAGGAGAAGGATGATTTTAAACTGCATAGTACTTAGAGCACGGTGGTGGTAGAATGTTGTGATAGGGTTGGTTCTTCCCCCTCACAAGATGCCAATTCAGTAACAATGGAGCAGTGGGACTTGCCCAGCCATTGCAGTATTGGATGTTAATGCATCACAGTTTTGATAGAAATGGTGAGTCTATTACAGCTGCGCAGCAACTCTTTTGTATTAAATTCATTCTTGGATGGCTCACAGAGCTGTTCGGAGTCATAACACAATTCTCAGATGAGTGGAACATTTAGATCAACTGGAAACATTATGAGTAAGAAGCATAAAGGCTCGAGACCCAGTGTAACAACACTGGAAAACATAGCAAGGTTAAGGAAAGCACAAGTCAGAAGCCCGGCATGGTCAGCTAGACAACATGCTAGTGAGTTAGCAATCAATCATGAATCTGTTAGACGAATTTTACTTAAACAATTAAGTTTCTGCCTGTACAAAATTCTTATTGTAATAATCTGGTTCTCTGTCACAAGGTCTCAGACTTTTGGAATTATTAGACCTTATCTTTTTTGAGGAAATAACATTAATGTCACTGTTAATTTGGCTCGATATACTAAAATACTTCAGATGTTCATCAAGCAGAGCTGCAAGAATCACATTAAAAGATGTTTGGTTGCAGCACACATCATAAATGACTATGACAGTTCTTCGATGCATGCATCATGGATGTATCAACTCCTTTTTGCCAATGTTCCGTGGCCTCCAAGATCTCCCAACTAATCAGTCTGACTATTTTATGTGGGGGTACCTCAAAAGCTGTATATACAACCACAAACCCTACAATTTGGATGAATTAAAAAATGGCATAATTCAAGAGATTGCTACTATTCCTCCAGAGATGTGGCCCGTGTGATGAAGCATTTCAAGAGATTTGAGAACTGCATTCAAATTGATGAATGTCACCTCAAGAATATTATTTTTGATAAGAAAGGTGATCATAATTACATTCAAGTAACGTATATTGAGCTTTAATTTTGTTTCAATAAACATAATTTAATTTTAAAATTAACATTGTGTTGCCTATTTAAAAACTGTCAATCTTCTGTATGACACTCCTTATTATTAAAAAGTGTAATTTTTTATTGATGTAGATTATTAGAATCTATATTTAAATATAATTGTAAATTTTTTAATTTCAGTATTGGAAGTTGGGATTTTTGAAAGGTAGCCAGTTACCTGCTTTATATCTGTGGCTTGTAAAACTGAAATCGTCAATTGTCGGTAAATTCTCATTATATTTTCATCATATTTTAGTTCAACAGACTACACCTCATGATATGAGAGTTTTATGCAGTAAGCACAGCATTGATCACATGCATAGGTTGGTTATATATAGTTTACATACATGTATACATACTTCAACTATATTTATAAGTTTTTTTTTTTTTTTAATATACAAGTACCCTTTATTACCATATTAATACAAGGGATGAAATGTATGAATCATTTTACTAAGTGCTTCAGGAATAGAAATAACAATTTTTTAATCTCCTTTTTGTTTACCTGATTTGAATTCATTATAAACTGCTTAAACATTTAAATCAGAGTATTCCCAAAAATGTTCGCCAAACTTATGGCACTGATTTAGAATTTCAAAATAAATAAAAATGTCTGTTGACAAATATTTTACTTATTTTTGTTCTATTTTGTGTTTTATCAATAAATAAAAATTTATATCTTAAGAATTGTTTGCATATTTTAAGGAAATCTTGTTTCCACTTGCCCAACATCTACAAAATAAATAGGTTTGGAAACTTTATTTTTAGAAATTCCAAAATGGTACCAATTTAAATTTTTTTAATCATTCATAGCTGGATAAATGTTAGATTTACCAATTATTTTGTATTATAGTTAAAATGTTGAGCCTTTTATTGTAAACAAAATTACCTTCATTCATTCAGGTTGGTTCATAAACAACTAAGTTTTTAAAGTTAAACAATTAAATTATATAGTTTTAACAACTTTGTAGCCATTTTCATATTCTACATTTATTGAATTAAACATAATTTCTATTATTAGTGAATGAAAACAGACACAAAAATTGTCAGAATGCATAATTTTTATTATAAAAATTTATTTAGATTAATTTATTATTTTTTAGATGTTAGATGTTTTACACCAAATATTATTAAAATATCTGTATCCATACTTAAGTTATAAATTTTTTAAGAAAAAATACAAAATGATTGACTGAGGAAAAATGAAACCGAGGCAGGGCATTTGTCCACGTGAACATTTTTGTTCACTTTGATGTGTTGATTCAGTCCCTTTTGTCAGCGTTTCTCAATCTTTCTGTATTTGCAAACCAATTTTCGATCATACTTTTCATCACGCTCTCCTCCCCTCTGATATAATAATTTATTTTTAGTATTTTGACGCTAAAGCTACTCTATGACCTTAATTACAAACCTTACAAATTACCAAGAATATTGATATTTGGCAACATCGATCTTCTGCAAAAACCATAATTAATATCTCTCTATTGCCTTCTGTCTTTCATCCACCATATTGGACATCCTCGTAGCTTTGTGAGGAGTTCCAATTTGTCTCAAGCATTCTGGAACATCTGCGCAAACATGTATAAATGCTGCACCTCATTCAATTCCAGCCAGTGTCAATCAAGTTAAAAAGTATTTTCTTGTTGATAACAACTTAGTAGCAATTTAGGAGTGGGTTAGGATCCATTTCAAAATACTCTCAAAGGGCTCTCAACTGCCATTGAAGTAATCTTTATAGACTTTTGTCACAGCAAGTTACGAAATCAAAAGACAATTTAGTAATAAATCACTCTTTGAATTTCAAAGGGCTCTCAACTGCCAAAGAAGAAATCTTTATAGACTTCACGGCAAGTGGCGAAATCAAAAGACAATTTAGTAATAAATCACTCTTTGAATTTTGGGCAGGGATGAATGATGAGTTTTTTGCACTGAAAACAAGAGCATTTCATATACTATTATTGTTTTCACTTACCTTTGCAAAACTGGATTTTCTATGGTGACTGCTTTGGAGACAAAATAGTCAAATATAGAAAAAGAACTCAGAATGTATATTTCTAATATTAAACCTTCCTTCGAAGAACTTTGCTCTGCAAGACAGGCCCAAAGGATCCACTAATAATTATTAAACTTGTTTTTAATGTAGTATTTATTAGTTAATTATTAATACATTGTGAAGTACTGATACAATCATATTTATAAGTATATTATATCTTTATTATAAATGTGTATTTTGTTATTTATTTTGTCAAATCTATTTTGTTTTGCTTTCCTTTCAATAAATTATAAAATTTTTAATAATATATTATTTTCAATATGCTCACGCCCCCCAGTGTTATCATGCCCTCCTGGGGCGGGGGGGGGGGTTTCCATGTCCCACAGGTTGAAAACACTGCCTTATATTTAACCAGCACTAACCAGGACCTCCTGTTTAGATGCACATATAGGTAATACATTTCTGCTTCAAGTATAAAATGAAACCATACTGAGATTTTTGGGATCTAAATTAAGGAAAACTTTTCTTTTATAAGTTTATAATGAAAAAAAATGTAAAAAAACATGTAATTAAAAAAAAAATAAAAAAAAAAGATTATTCTAAAACAAAGTATAATTAGTGTTAAAGAACAAAATTATGTAGGTTTGACATACAATAACTTCTTTAAATTGCCAATTCACAAATTTAATTTTGCAAAAAAAAAATAAAGAATTTAATATTGAAAAGTTCTGTAAATAATGTCAAGTGAACATGAAATAGAGTTTAAAAAATTTATCTTTTACAAAATAGATCAAAACTTATTAGATAAATACCATATTATACCTTTAAACCAAAACAAAAATTATTTCAATATTTAAAAAATTTTTTTTGTCTTCAGTCTTTTGATTGGTTTGGTGCAGCTCTCCAAGATTCCCTACCTAGTGCCAGTCATTTCATTTTGGTATATTCCCTTCATCCTACATCACTAAATTTGTTTTACATATTCCAAATGTTGCCTATCTGCACAATTTTTCCCATCTATCTGTCCTTCTAGCATGAAAGTGACTATTCCAGGATGTCTTAAGATGTGGCCTATAAGTCTGTCCCTTCTTTTTGCTATATTTGTTCAAATGCTTTTTTCTTCATTAACTTGTTTCAACAACTCTTCATTTGTTACTTTATCCACCCATCTGATTTTTAATATTCTCCTATAGCACCATATTTCAAAATCTAATCTTTTCTTCTCAGGTACTCCAATCGTCGAAGTTTCACTTCCATATAAAGCTGCATTCACAACATATACTTTCAAAAATGTTTTCCTGATGTTTAAATTAATTTTTGTTATAAGTAAATTATATTTCTGGCTGAAAGTTGTTTTGCCTGTGCTGTTTGGTCTTTTATATCACTCCTGCTTAATCCGTCTTTAGTAATTCTACTCCCCAAATAACAAAATTCTTCTCCCTCCATAGTCTTTTCTTGTCCTATTTTTATATTCAGTGGTCAGTCTACTTTATTTATACATATACTTTAAAAATATTTAGAAACAAAATCGGTTATGAGGAAAAAAGAAATGACACTGATTTTCACAGGGAAATTTAAAGTACACAGAGTAGGAGTCCTGCAACCCAGATATATTATTTACTTCTCATGTCAGTTTCAAGTTGGTTGTTGAAGTCATTGAGTGTTAGTAATTGTTTATGTAAATTGTGTTGGGTAATTGCCTACTGCGGAAAAAATTAATCAACGTTATGCAATTCAGTATTTTGTTCATTTAAAAAAATCATCTTCCAAAATGTTGAAAGGTGCATTCAATCAAGAATTTGTGTCGCTTGTAACATTTTCATTGGCAAGCTGCATTTTTGGTCAAACAAGAGAATGTGAAAGGTATAGTAAGAGCAGATCGACCAAGCTTGTTGGTTAATAATGAACACAATAAACATCATCATGTAAGGTCATAATATCAGTATGTGGCAGTAGGAGCAACTGCTACATTTGAATATGAATCGCATTGCATGTCATTGGGTTAAATGGCTCTTATCCTGACCAAATGCAGTATCACGTATTTGTAAAGAATTTTTTACTTATTACAAGAAGGAAGGAATTTGCTTTTTATGTAATTTGGTTATCATTGACAAATCTTGAATGTTCTATTATGACCCTTAGATGAAACAACAAAACTCCCTTTGGAAGTCCCTCCGACAAAAGCGATAGCTGCATATAGCGCGGGTAAAGTCATGATGGTTTTTTTTTGTCATGAAGGATTCATTTACCAACATTAAGTATCTACAGGGATGACAGTAAATGTTCTTTGGTACATAATGTGCTGAAGATATGCTAAGTCATTTGAGAAAACAAACACCCTGAAGAATAATTGAAGATCTACTGTTGTGTCACATTAATGCCCACATCCATCAGCTAATTTTTTTTATGTAAACATATTAAAACTGTTCCTCAGCTGCTCAACTCTAGCTCCGTGCAACTTCTGGCTTTACCAGAGGTAAAGAAGACCTGAAAGGGTGAAATTTTGAGATGAATGTAGAGACTGTAAAAACCAGGTTGGTGAAATAAGGAAGTGCTTTCAAAAGATGGTGTCATAAAATTGAGGTGTTTGAAAAGTGGAAGCAGAGTGTGTTACACTTAGAGTGACTATACTGAAAAGGTACATGTAACAGCTGTTGTCGCATTTACCAGTGTCACGCTTACCCAATTGCAGTAAACTGTCTGCACAGACTACAACCATGTAAACTCATTTTAGAACTTTATCATCTGAGTACTATGATCTTGCAACTAATATAATTCTTTCATAGATAAGTACTGCACTTTATTGTCTTTAAAATGAACTATTTGCACTATCGATAGATTGCAGCTAACAGCTGAAATAGAAAGATTAAGATCATATTACCATTGTTCCAAAACTACGTTCTGTAAGTTTTGTTGAACTCTGTTAGTAAAATGGCTGATTCGTCGTATTCATGTTGACTTATTTCTTCTCACTAAAGCTTTAAATAATCCCTGAAATTAATGAACATGTAGTGCATAAAGCAAACTCATATTTTACGCAAGCCTCTGAACACACTGATCTTTTGCTCATTCAAATTTACAACGATAGAAACCAACCAACATAGATGAACTGTATACATTTTTGTGTTTGTTCATGCTTATGCTAAGAAATAAGAAAAATTCTATAAAAGAGTACTGCTCAACAGACAGGCTATTACTTTCCCCAGTATTTTCTGAAATGATGGCTAAAGACAGATAGATATTTGAACATTCTTAGTATGCTTCGTTTTGCCTACAGTAAAGATCAATCATCCAGCTTCCTTATTTTCAAGAATTATTAGATAAATTGAAAAAAGATGTGTCAAATGTGTTTTATCTTTTTCAAAATATAGTAATTGACAAGTCCTTAGTTTTGTTCAAAGGAAGAGTTAATTTTATTTATAATAAAAATTGTTTACAAAAAAAATTTATTTTTAAATTAATTAAAATAATATTTATTTCTAGTGATGGTGAAGTAATAAATCATTCAGAGATTGACTAAGCTTTAATAATTCATTCAGAGAATGAGTAGCTTTAATAGAAAAACCTAGTCTGAACATGAATTAGGATTTACAGTCGTGCGGCATTTGTCCACATGAACATTTTTAATTATTTTGAGTCCTGAATTAGCCCTTACATTTTGCCAACACATCCCTGGGACATCTGTATATATACAAGGCACAACCCAAGAGTCCCCAAAATGTAATATTAAATGCTGTCTTATCATACCAGGATTTTATTCATCACAGTCTTTAATGAAGTCCGTTTAGAATTCATATACCACACAAAGCAGTTGTGGAACAAACAGAATGCATTCTGAAAGTTGTTTCGGTGAGTATGTTCTGCATTACCTAATTCCACTTGAATCTCTTGTTATATCAAATTTTTCAACCTTTCATTGTGATTTTCCAACATGGCAGTTGGCTGGCAGAAAGACAACATTTTCATGATGAAAGCCTGATGATTCCTACACCACTTCTCTGAACACTTCTTTCTTGTATCCTTCCTTAGCCACTTTGCAACAGCGCAATAGAATTTTTGTAAATTTTTGTTGGATGAAGTGTGACAGCTTCAGTTATATTGAAATATTACTAGTGATTACAGCAGTAATATTTATTTATCTAATAATTTTAAAACAATGTTTTCATAATTTTACAGGAAAATTTTGCTTTTCATGTTGCATTTTAAAATAGCATAAATTTTATAGTTTTTTTTTTACAGGCTACATAGCTTACAAAGAAAGTACGATGCAAAGAGCATAATGTTGATATTTTCTGCTAGTGGAGGAGATGATTTAATGACAATGGTTGGTCCTGGTTATCAACATCCGGAAAGAGCTATTGAACCTTTAGATGAATACACTATAATGCTTGGCTACCCAACGGTTTGTATTTTTTTTTTTTAAATGTTTGATGTTATTAAATATTATTTTTACTTTCCAGATGAAATAGTTACTGTATACCTAAACAGTATACTATTTAAGGGAAAGTATACTAATCAGGACAAATTTTGCATGTCTGGATTTTGTAGTTTGTCTCATAACCTCCTAATCAAAAAATACAGTTTCAGCATTGAAAAATTGTATAAGTATATTATATGTTTGCTTGTTTTTTTTTTAATATCCAGACTGGACGGTTTAATTCAGGTGAAATTTGGCTCAATCGAATTCTGTATGTAGATGATTGACGATGTTTATTTCAGTCACAGTTGGTCAAGGATGCATGGAGATACAGATCTCATAGGTCCTGTACCAAAAACCTTTATTCAAAAGGTTCAATTCAATGCCCCTTAGATAAGTAAGATTCTTTCTGATTGTGTTTGTTCTTTTACCCCATACAGGTATGGGTGGACTCAAAGTCATATTCATGAACTAATTTGATGATTCCATTACATTCATATTTACTTTGGTTATAAATTTGGGCAATTTCATTCAAGGTGGAAGATAATAAGCCCATTTTTTCACATCATTTTGCTTGACATCTTCATACTGAATTAACCAAATTTTTTTTTTTTTTTTGTACAATGACTAATGATTGTAAGTAATCGATGCCACTTATTTTTTTTTTATAATCATGGCAACCAGGTTTGCATATTTTTCCCATTAAACCCAGGACTTAATATTTCTTGTACATATGTTTTACATTTATATTTTAAAATTTTGAAGGAAGAAAAGTGAATTTTGATGAAACATTCAAAAATAAAATGATTTTGTTAAATTAATCAGATTTTTAACATAGAAAGTTACCCTGTGGTTTTTCGCAGCACACAGTTAAATGATAAAAACACTGACTGATGATAAGAAATGAAGTGGAGTGATTCTCATTTGTGATCCCATCATTGTGACTTAATTCATTCCTTACATTTGAAAATTTTGATAAGAATATGTAAATGAAAGGATAGAAAGCCTAATGTGGTCACTGATGCAACAATATTGCCATATTTAAACTGGAATTATGAAATTTTAAACACTGTAGAATTTTATTTTACCATTATTACATAATTAACTTATATTTTATGTTTTTAATAATTCATTAATGTAATTTTTGTGACCTCATCCATTAACTTCATATTAAATAAACTCTTTTATTCTGATCGATACATTATACAGATCATATCAGGAGTGGGTAGCTATACTACTCCATGGATAAATGTAAAATAACTACCTACGTGGATTAAGGGAAACCAAGGTAAAAACCGTAATTTCAGTAGCATCGTATAATACAAAATTAATTCAGAAGGCATTAGTGAAAATTGTTGGAGACGCGTATTAATCTACATGTTAAACAGGTTGGAAATGTTTTGATTCTTTTTTTTTGATACATTATTTTTTTAAATTAATATTATTTTTATGGATTGTTTGTTTAAGAAACTCTTTTAATTGTATTTTAAATAAATTGGTGAGAGGATTTTTTAAATGATTCAGTAATTTATTAAACATGGCAATGGAACCAAAATAAGGTTCTTTCTCGTAAGCTTAAGTATTGTGTTGAGTTATAAAAAACATTTCTATTGTCTGATTTAATAAAGGTAAATATTATTGTTACTTTTAACCAAAAGTAACTATTCTTTTTAGCAAAGACTTACATTCAGAAATATATATGGAAGGAATAAGCCAAGCTGAAATTTTTAATTTTCTAATTATCAGTTTTTATGATTGACACTTATAGGAGCCAAATGATGAATATATAGAATATGAGTAGACTTAATATTTAGTATTGATGATGAGCTTAGAATGGTTTAAAAGTGATAGGTCTGTTGCTAGGGCTTCAAGGGGATTTTCAAAGTACTGTTTTTTATACCTATGAGTCAGTACAGCAACACAAGGAACTTCTCATTAAGAAAGATTGACCTTGTAGAACTTCTTTTGACCCAGGTACTCGCTATGGACAAAGAAGGTAGTGGTTTCAAATACCTTAACTCTTTTCCTGGTTAGGCGATCAAAACTAAAAGAAGGCTTTTTATTGGACCCCCCAAATAAGAAAACTTTTAAGTGATCACCTTTTTAAAGAAAAATTAAATGACAAAAAATTGGCAGCTTGGGACTGTTTTGTGAGTGTAATGAAGGGATTTTTGGGTAATAAGAAACATGAGAACTGTAAAACCCTTGTAGATGAACTCTTAAAAGCCTATGATGTACTAGGATGTTGCATGCCCTTAAAAATTTAATGGTTTTTTTGCTCTCTCATTTAGATTTTTTCTTAAAAAGAGATTTGGCTGCAGTAGGTGACGAACAAGGAGAACAATGGAAACACGAAACCAGTGATGTTGGACTCATCCATGATGGGCTGGTTTTTAAAAAGATAAGATTTTACCAAATGCAAGAGAACTATTTTGAGACTGTGTGTTACCTATATCTAACATTTTATATTTTTTATTGTATATAATTGCACATGGCCCTCAATAAAATGTTTTATTCAATATACATTACATTGTGAAAATAAGTTGTTTCTGTTTTTACTCAAACTCCTAACCCTTGTAACAAAAAAAATTGTCAGTAGTATACTATTTTTCAAATCATTTTTTTATTAGGGCCACAAAATATTTTGAATGTAGCTAATTTTCATCAAGCCCACTAGGCTAATCTAGTGGTTAACATGACATCGCAAATAAGCTAATTTTGAAGTCAAGAGTTCTAAGCTTCAAATCCTAGTAAAGGTAGTTATTTTATATGGATTTGAATACTATATTGTGGAGACCGGTGTTCTTTGATGGTTGGGTTTCAATTAATCACACTTCTCAGGAGTGGTCAACTTGATATTGTACAAGAATTCATTTATATTCATAAATATCATCCTCATTCATCCTCTGAAGTAATATCTTACAGTAGTTCCAGAGGCTAAACAGAAAAAAAGAGCTAATTTTCATCAATGTTACTTAAGAAAGGTTTAATTTTGTTGACTAATGTTTTTATAAATACTATATAATAAAAATTCTTCTGCATTAATTGTTACATGAGAATATTTGTTTAAAAAATTAAAAAAAAAACATCTGAGACTCATACTTTTACTTTTTTTTTTTTACCTCCAGAATCACCTTTAAGATATATCTTCAGAGGATGAGATTAATGAATTGTAGCGTGTGTAAAAAATGCCATGCCTGACCGGGATTTGAACCCGGGAACTCTGGATGAAAGACCGAGACGCTACCACTCGCGCCACAGAGGCCGGCATACTTTTACTGAACACAAGAAAAAATTGAAATATTTTGTCACTATATGGTACTTTCTGTAACATTTTATATTTTTTCTAAAATAAAAACCAATTATGAGAATGGAAAGCTCACCCTTCTGCTACTCCTGATGCTGTGTATGGATATATAAGCTACTTCATCCTCTAAAAGTAAAGGATTTTAATCAGAACTGGAACAAAGTTGGAAGCTGCCATTTTAGATTTAAAGTAGGGAACCCCTCTTTTACCACGCTGCAAAAGGACAGGACATCAATAAACAACATTGTAAGCTGACCCTTTTCCCTTTTCTGTCACAACAGGCTTTATATTTAATTTACATGATTGTTATAAATTAATACTTGAAAAAGTTGCCTTTGAAATGTGTAAATATGTAATACTACTAATATATATTTTGCCAAATGTAGTTTTAAAAAGAGCTAAAAAAAAATTCAATAAATAGCCCATAAATAAGGCTATTTATTGAATTTAACGTAGTACTTTGCTACTTTCATTTTTAGGGTTAATTATATATTTGATGGTTAATTTATTTTTAACAGTATCAATAAAAATGTACATTACAACATGTCTGTGTTTTCAGAAATTGGCAGATAAACTACCAACAGTTGGTAAAGCTATAACTGATAGGAGAACAGAATTGACAACATCGGATAGAGTAATTTGTTGTTACAGTCCTAAGGTTTGTATTTATACAATAATAACTACTTCTATTTATTCAGTCAGAACACAGATCATTTGTTTAATTGTAGTAAATACCTGCTTATCTAGTCTTCTGTTTGAACAATAAATTACAGACTGCATCTCATTCTATTTTTCTACCATCCTCAGTTATCCTTTGTACTTTCACACCCATACTTTTAATAAACTCCTTAATTTTATCTATCTTTGTGATCTACGGGTGCTTCATCCAGATGCAATTTTTCAGATCTTGGATAGAAAACAAGAGTCCTCCAGCCAGTACATAGGCACTTTTCCTTGCAGGTTGTAATGGATTCTTAGTGTCTACCAGTAAATTTTGTAATATTCTCAGAATGAAAGCTCTAGCAGGTAAAGGTGGTAATGCTTCCTTGCAAAGCTTTTCCATGATTTATGAACACTACTTCGTACATTACACTTGTTTCATGTGTCCTTTTTCCTTAACTAAGAAGACAGCTGTTTTTTTTTTCAGCTATCCTATTCATTTAACCTCGCATTGACAGACTTTTCATAATTGATATACTCTTTGAAAGTATGGTAAATTGAGGTGTAAAATTTGCTGATAGACCTACACGCAATTTCAAAAAAAGTTTTTATGGTTAGCAACAATCCTGGATTAGTAGGGAATACTTTGAAATAGATAAGGCTAGTTGTGAGTATATGTCCAAAAAATTTACAAAAAAAAAATAGTGGAAGAAATGTTTGAATAGACTTCATATTTTTAAAGTAATCAGTATATGCTCTTATTATTTTTTTCTCTTTTCTTTCAGGAGCAGTATACATATTTTATGAGTAATATCGATCCAAGGATTACATTAGTTGTTGTTTTCGATTCTAAAAAAGATGACAGAGAAACATCAATATGTAATCATATAAGTGAACTGGGTGCTCAATTTCGGTCGAATAGAGTGTTCGCTAATCTAAAATTGAATAGTAAATAATATGAAATCTTAATATTTTTTTACTCTACAGTTTTATAATGCAAATGTTTTATATGATAAAATACTTGTGTATTTTAATTTTTATTGTTAATTGCATGTTTTGTTTTAATTTTAATTGAAAAAACTGTGTAATCTTTACATTACACATATCTTTACTCTTTACATTATTTGACATGACTAGATGCTAATGCATTAATTATTTGCTGCAATGATTTTGTTTCTTAAGTGTTATATTTATGTAATTTTATTTTTGTTATCTATGTTTGTTTTTAATGTATCTACTGGTAAAATTATAGATCACATTAGGTCTTTTACTGCAACCAGGATGTAGGACTACTCTTACAGTCTAGTGATTAGGAAATAATAAAACAATGTAATTTTAATTGGATTGTGTATCATTTCTTACCAAAATATAACTATTTTTGTTTTCACTATGTTTGTTTTTAATGTATCTACTGGTAAAAGTATAGATTATTTTTGGGTTTTCCACTGAAACCAGGATATAGGACTACTCTTACAGTACAGTGGTTAGGAAATATTAAAACATTGTAATTTTAATGGATTGTGGATCATTTCTTACTAAAAGATAATTTTTTTTCATTTTCAGTCATTTTGAAAAAAATTGATTTAGATTGTGTAAAGAACACCTGCAGATATTTATGTAAATATGTTTTGTATAACCGATGTTTGGGTGCATTAATGTTGATGAAATAACAAATCTTTTAAATGTTTATTTTTGTGTGTTTATATAATGTTAAACTCATGTTTAAGATCAGTTATATTATGAACATATATAGATAAATCTTCATTTATACATAATTTTCTTTGTAATATTGTCATTTGGCATGGTTAACAACAGGAAAATCTTACTTGGCTGCTTGGCACAGTTTCTTTCACTGTCTAAACACAGTTCAGGCGATCTTTCCTGAGTCATTTTCTTGTAATCTGTTCCCCCGTCCATGTTTCCTTGATTTCCTGATTTATGATATATTTATTGCAGATATATATATTGAAAAATTATGAAAAACAAAAAATTTTTATAAAACACTATATAAATCTCACAGAATGCATTTGTTATTAATTGTTGCAGTTTTTAAAATATTTCAGTTTTCTTATTGTTTGATGCTAATAAATTTATTGTAATATCAGACAATAGATTCCCTCAGAATGCTTGTTTGAATGTGACTATGATGAAACCCAAGTGTATCCTCCAAAGTGCCTAGTTAATTGGGGGGAAAGTGGTAGTACAAAACTTGTTTCATATAAATCTTATATTCTTCATCTTTAAAATTTGTTTTGTTAAAATTTAATTTTCATGTTTACATCTGTAACTCAGTTGATGCATGTATATCATCTACTCTTATGACAAATTCATAAGATATATTCACATAAAAATGTAAAAAAATTTATAAAAACCCAGTATATATAATTATTGGCTATTGTAAATAAGAACAAGGTGAAATAATTCCATGGAGACAATATTTAAAAATATTTTTAAAAAACATTTAAATGATTGTTACAAAATATAAAGTGAATGACATTTATCTTCATTGGCAGTCCGCTAACCACTGAGGGTCTCAAAGGATGGCAGTTTTGTCAATGAAAGGTGCAAGTTGTTTAATTTTGTTTACTAAATTCCATTCCTTGCAAATTTCTTCAATATCATCCTCGAATACCTCTTGTGCTTGCTTTAGCCAGAGCATTTGAGCATTATGTTAATTTTCATTTATTAGACAGCCAAATCTTCTATGTTCCAAATTTTTATAAGTATTTGAAAAACATTGACATAATGCTGTTATTCGTAAGAGTTTACTCCATGATGAATAACGACTGATTAATCAGAAGTTGACTGTGTTATTACACGTTTAGTATTTTTTTCTTTTTGTTTTTCTACTTCTGGGCTAGGCCAGGTAAAGTGAATAGATCCTGGCCAATTCCAATTAGTGGGTTAACATTTTCCCCTGCAATAACCATCTGATTTCTACATATGAAAAAGAAGAGATTTTTCTTTTTGCCAATTTCATCGCTTAGTTAAGGGGAGTTGTACATAAAAAAAGAATTAAGTGATGGCAGTTCTCTGAGTGGGCATAATACGCTGACAGACACAGCTATAATTAACATTCAAAATTATTATGGCTTAGTCATTAGAAGAAATACTGAAGGTTGGTATTCAATGTATAAAGCAGTGTGGGCTGTTTTTAGTTTTAACATTTGAGTGGGGTGTTTTAAGTTTTTCCATCTGAGTTCAACTGATGAAAATCATCAACATAGACTATGTCCTTCTGGTGCCAATAGCTGGTGTAAATTGTAAGTTTCAAAAAGCCAAGGCAGAAGGTAAACCATACAATCACTCAAAGCATTTTCATTTACCTGCTGCTGTTTTGAATGAAATAAAAGGAATTTTTAGAGACCTATCAGCTAAAGATCTTTTGCTAAGGTGCATAAAAAGTAAAACACCGAACCCTAATGAATCACTAACAGTGTAATTTGGAGGAATTTGGGCACAATTGCCAAAAACAGTCTTCATTGGGTTTCAAACACTTCATTGGTGTAAATGAAAACATAAGTACTTTTAATAAAAGGAATATTATCAAATGCTTAGATTTGGAAAGAGCAGGAATCACTCCCGATGTCAATTGTGCCCAGGTGATGAAATCACTTGATAGAGGAAGAAACGCTAGAGCTGATCATGAACTGGTTAAACTAAAATAAAGTGTCAAAAGAAAAAGCAAGGCTAAGAAAGTGTTAGAAGATGTCTTAGAAGAAGATCAGGCAGGCTGCACGGCCATCATATGTTTAAGGAATTTATTGAGAGGTAAAAAACTATGTATTTAAAACTTCAGGTTTATTTTCGAAAAACTTCATTTTTCTGGCTTTATGTACCTTTTTCACAACTTCTAAGAAAGTTACAGAAATTAATTTTTGGAGGGAATTCACTTACATAAACTAGTTTGAGGAAAGCAAAATTACAAGTTATTGTGTACAAAAAAAATTTTAAATTGAAAATCATGTTTTTTTAGCATTTTTTGGCCTTTTTTTTAAAAAATCATAACTTTAATACAAAATTTCAAAAACTATTTCCCTCAAATTGCTCCAAAGCTATGCTTTATAAGCTGTATAAATTGAATTATAGGTTGCTAAGAAAAAGGAGCATCAGATCTTCTATTTAACATCAGGAGGGGGAGGGGGGCAGTATGACTCCCTTAAGAAAACAGCATATTTTGTAATTTTCAACTTTTAAAAAAGTTAACCATTTTTACAGCTTTAAAAAGAATTTGTTTGAGATTTTCTGCGATATTTTTTTTTTTTTGCAAGAGCATGTCTAGGAAGGAAGCAGTGCATCCATTCCACCCTTGGTAAAAGAGGATCTTTTAATTTTTTTTTTTCAGAAATCTACTGTTCTTTCCTGTTATCTATCACCTTTCCACTACATACTGCAATACATTTTGTTCAGTCAATGTTACATTATTTAGTAACTTCATAGAAAAATATTGAAAAGACATTCTTTCCTATTACATTGCAGGTAATGATTTGCAGAACATTTTTTTTTTTAAATTGATTTGTTCCTATCATATTTTTTATCTCATAAAATATAAAAACTGATAAATGTTTGGCCACATCTATAATTTATCAAATTGAATGATAAAAAATTCACTTGAACTCATTTGCTAAATTATCTAATGCGAACATCAGCAAATATATCATCAATTTGCCTTGATACTGTGGTAGAAAGCAAAATTTTTTCAATTTTTTACTTCTTTCCCACCTATTAAAGCACTGACCTTATCAATTGCAGCAGGTAATTGTTTCTGCAATTGTATAGAGTTTGGATACCTCAATGCTGAATGCTCAATGCTTCAAGTATGCTTTTATTATAAAAACTTTTTTTTTGGCTTGATTTTCAAATTAAACATCATCTTTTTCTCAAAGTATGTAATTTTCTTTTCAAAAATTGCAAGAGTGTCAAGAGTGTGCTTTTATGATCCGGATGTTTAGTTTCTAAGTGTGGAATTAATTTTGATAGCTTCATGCTTTCATTGGGAGGACTGAAAGTAAACTGTCATCATACAATCTTGTCATTTTACCAATTGATTCACTGGATGTAGATGATTTACTTTGTTTTTTCACAGATTTATCCATTTTGCATAAGAATCTATTTGCAAAAAAAAAACACAGTTACACTGTTTGATCACACACTATGAAACCAAAACCTCAATTATATTCAATGAAACTATACTTTTAAAATCTTAAATAAAACTACTAAATACATACTTCATGTTCAAAATTTAACTCATGTTCTGCAGCCTCTTACGACTACTTTATACTGCTGTGAGGACGTGTTCAAAAGTATATATAATATGCATGTTCGAACATTACTCTCACAGCAAACACAGAGTGTCCGTTTAGTCTTTCCATGATTACAAAAAAACTATTACAGATACAGCTGTGGAGTTTTTGGCGAAAGAAAGAAAAAATTATCAAGCTTTTATACTATGTCAATAAACTTCAACTTGTGCACATTTTGTTGCTCGCAGAATGTCCAACCGATAATCAATTTCATGCCATGAATTTCAATCATGGTCAACATTTCTTTGTTAACACTAGCAACAGCTTCAGTTATTCTTAAAGTTATCATTATCTTTTAATGCGTTTAGACCAGGTACAGGTGCTGTAGAAACATAATCCCAGAGGCAAATGTCTAAGGAAGTTATGTCTGGTGATTGTAGTGGCCAGGAAATGGGACCATTACACCCAATCCATCAGCCATGAAATGATTCATTCAGAAAACCTCATACTAGTAATCTTGATAGCGTGGCACACCATCCTGCCAGAAAACCATCCTAGGTTGCAAGTCATTTAGTCGAGATAGGTGTAACAAAGTGTAGCAGCATATCCAGGTAAATATAAGCTGTTATTGATTACTCAATGAAAAAGAAGGGGCCAATAATTCTGTTGTGCATCAAACTGTACCACACATTCACTTAAGGGAATCTCTAATTTGTTTTATGGCAAATAAACATAGGAATGAAAAAAAATTGATTTCACAAAAATCAAACAATATTTTTAAAATTTCTTTGTACTTACCGTGAAGTACTTCCTAAACACTACTACATGTACATTTTAGTAACCAAAAAAAAAATTGTTTTTTTTTTTGAAATTAAAAATGGGAGGTATGGCTTTTTCCAACGCTTTAAGATTTAATCTTTTTTTTCTTACATATGAGGTATGATCAAAAAATACGGTGAATGAATTACTTACTGTGCATTTATTTCAACTAGTATTTATAATATCCTCATATGTTGATACAGGCAGTGACAAGTTTGAACATGTTTCTGCTTCTATAGCCACTACAGTTAGGTCATGTTTGCAGTGTCTGTCGTGAAACATGGATCTTGAACAAGCATTAACATTAAGTTTTGTTTCAAGTTGAAAAAAGTGCCAAAGACGCTTACAAAATGTTAAAATCAGTGTATGGTGATAATGTGGTAACTTTGAAGGCTGTTTACAAGTGGTATGAGCGATTTAAAAGTGGAAATGAGTTGGTTAAGGATGAGGAACGGTCAGAACGTCCTTCGACCTCAAAAACATTGTTTTTTTCGATTGTGAGGGCATAGTGCGATCAGAGTTCGTTCCAAGAGGATTAACTGTAAACTACATTTTACAAGGGGGTACTGGAATGTTTGTGAAACAATGTGAGAAGAAAGAGACCTAAAAAATGGGCCAATGGCTTTCTTCTTCACGACAATGTGCCGTGCCACAAGTCGCTTTTGATTCACGAGTTTTTGGCCGCTAAAAGTCTTCCTGTCTGTCCACATCCAGCTTACTCACCAGATTTAGCACCATGCGACTTCTGGCTCTTCCCAAAAATAAAAAATGTGCTAAAAGGGAAACGTTTTGACACCATTCCTGACATTGAGAAGACTACGACAGAGCAGCTGAAAGCCATTCCAAAAGAAGCCTTCCAGAAATGCTTCCAGTCATGGATTCAATGTTGGGCTAAGTGTATTGCTGCCAAGGACAGTACTTTGAAGGAGATTAATACCATATTCAAGGTCACTTTTTTACTTTGTTTTTTATAACATAATTCACCATATTTTTTTATTGCACCTCGTATATGTTCCACGTAATGAAAGAAATTAAAAAAGCAAACAAGAAAAATTAATATATATTTATTGATGAAAAATATTGCAACACAAAAAAAATACAAATTCATAAATTACTATTACTTTTATTACCATCATAAAATGGTTACCATGGTAACAAACAACATGATATTAAACATTCTATTTCATCTCTCTCTCTCTTTATCCGTTTAGAACTACCATAAGGTATTACTTCAGAGGATGATGTGAATGAAGTGTAGTCTTATACAATCTCAGATTACCACTCCTGAGAAGTGTGGTTAATTGAAACCCAACCACCAAAGAACACCAGTACCCACAATCGTAGTATTCAAATCCGTATAAAAATAACTACCTTTACTAGGATTTGAACCTAACAACTCTCGACTTTGAAATCAGCTGATTTGCGATGTCGCATTAACCACTAGATCGCCTGGGGGCTTTCTATTTCATAACTGGCTAAGCTAAAATGTCATAAAAATGTTTACATTGTTATATGGAACATGTTTACAATGTGGAATGAACTGTGTCAGTTCATTAGCGATGACCATTTTTTTTTTTAATTTATGGAATCTTTTGCTTAGTATGCACTATGTGTTAGAAGCACAGGACAAAGAACAGCTGGTTTTCTCAGTAAAAATTCTTCACTGATTAGACCATCAATCCATTTCCAAGCTGTCACCACTCCTGTTAGTCTGTTCTGTATTCAACGGCCATAAACTGGGATATCTGAAATGTTATTTTTTTATCTTTTGGTTTTTTGCATGTGATCAGACTGAAAGAACTGATTTTTTTATAATATTCTGGTCACCCCTTTTTAAGGTCAACAATTTCTTCATTTATTATTTTAGTAGCCTTTATTATTTTTTTAGTATGTGGATGGTCCATTCGATGTATATATTCTATCTGTTCTTCGAATGAGTCATTTGGCAATGCCAAAAGCACGATTATTTGGAAAAAACAAGTGCCCCATACAGAAAAATAATGATTAATTTTTGCAAATCTGCCACTGGTTGTTGTTGCCAACAAAAAACTAACCACAATATTATTTTTATGTTGGCCAGGGCAACCATTTGAAAAATACACAATTCACTTTCATTATGTTATCTTCAAAATATTATTTTAAAAATGAACAAACCTCATTGGTCCCCTTTAATGCTTCTCCCTCATGATAAAAAAAGAAAGTAACATCTCCTGTTTTTAAATCATAAATACTAAGTGAAAAAAAATCACTGGTATATGAGGGAAGTATACATTTTGCATATAATCTATAGATATTCCAGCTATATTTTCTTTAATTTTATATAGTTCTGTAACATGATTAATTTTTTATAAAATTTTTTGACCTTGATTTGTGGACTAATAACTCTGCAGGTTTTTTTTGCAGATTCAATTAAATGAGAGCTTTTTAACTTTAGTGAAATCTTATCTCGTGTATGATAAATGTCTATTTCAGGGCATCCAAATTTAAAATTATAATTTTCCTTAAAATACTATAGGTAAAATTTATATGTGATAACTGAATCAGAGTGTAACTCATGCATCTGTTTAACATCAGTGAATGAGATGAATATTTCTGTTTAATATTAATTGAATGATGAACAACATTAAAAGGAAATTACTCAATATATTTCCTCATTAAAACACATTTTTCTCTAGGAATTACTTAATATCTGGAACCCCCAGACTTTACTCTCATATCAATAGGCTGACTACCAGTAATTAATTGGTGACTAAGTCTACAAATGTAAATTCATAGCACAAACTTTAGGATTTTCAGATTTTCTTTCCCTTATTATAAGCTTAGTTTGTATCAAACCCTGTAAATATAAATCCTGTAGATTTTTACTTTTCATGCTGGTTGTAGTGTATTAAATTATTTTTTATTTCATCTTCTGACAGCTGATCAAAGCAAAATTTTTGTAGATGCCCTATTAGGGCATATACAAAAAAAAACCATAAGAGCTTATCATATAATCTTAAAAACACTGTAAAAAATTTGTTTAAATCTTAGTGCATTGATTTAATTTGTCTTCATTACTATCTAAATATTAATTTGAATATTCACTCCACTTTAATGTAATCAAATCAGGGTGATATAAAAAATTTAAAGAGAATAAATATTACCTGCAAGGAGGGTATGTCTTTCTTTCGTTCTTGGACAAACTTTCTAACAAAATTATTATGGCTGTTTCCTCAAAGCTTAGCTTTTTTTAATGTGTTCTCTTTTAGCATGTTTCCTTCTTTTTTTTTTGCTACCTACTTCAGAATTATCATCGCTTAACTCGCTATCACACATTTGTAAAAAATAAACACTTAACTCTTTAAAGCACAAAAATTTTAATGCAAAAATCACTTCAAATCACAAAAATTGTAATGCAAAAAAAAATTAATTTTAACCAATTCGTGTTTTTTTTTTTTTTTAACCTCTGTAACTACTGTAAAGGTATATCTTCAGAGGATGAGATGAATGAATTGTAACATGTGTGAAAAATGCCATGCCTGACCAGAATTCGAACACGAGACCAATTTCTGTTACTTCATATGACCCCTATTGTCATTGTTATACAGTCAAATATATGATTTCCTTATCAGAGGTGGTACACCATGTTTACCTCTGCATAAGTAAGGGGAACATCAAGGATGGTGTGTAAATCATTATTACACATTTATTAAATTCAAATATGAAACATATAATTGTCTTTACATAATTAACAAATTATTTTATTTATAAAATACAATTTTAGCAAAGTCATGATAAAGAATTGAAAATATTCATAAAAAAATTTTAGAATAACATTTTTTTATTTTATAAAAATATAGATAAATATAAAATTGTTATTATAATTTTCCATTAGGGTAAATTTTGAAACAGTTCTTTTCATTCCAAAGGCAAAGCAGAACATTACACATGTGTACTTATTGATTCTCTGTGCTACATTGTGCACATCATCTATATATACATTTTTCCAGTTGATGGGCTGCACTTGTAGTTTGTATACCTGCTTGTAATAGAGGTTTTTTGTTCTTCGCCACAGAATGTCCTCTTGGAGTACAAACAGTCACTGTTCGTTCATTGGCTTACAAGTGTAACAGACACAAGACTAGATGATATATTACGTCTGAAATCTTTCAGGGACATTTTTTTAACATCCAGCTCATTCCAAATAATAAAACTATTTATTATAGCAGAATCAATGAAATGCCAAAAAATGCAGTGCCATCACTTCTTCATGCTTTTACAGTCAATGCAGTAGTATTTCACGAACTGATTGAATCTCTCAACTTTGTTCTTATGTTAGTTGTTTTGTCATATGACAAGACAAATTACTTGATTAATTTGCCCGTTTTTAGTTTTTCTTTGAATGGTAGTTAATGCCCTAGGGTCATGATAATTAGATAAAAAGTGCACGGACCTGTAGTCCTTCAATTTTAGAAATACAACACTAGAATCACTCACTCTCCAGTATATTTCCCCATTAGCCATTTCTTTATCAGATTTAAGTTGACGTAAAAGTTTTCATTATTAGACTGGATAGTACCACAAGCATAGATACGCCTTTCACATAGTTCCAGTTGAAGCTGGAAATTATGAAAGAAGACACGATGATATTTATTGACAACCTTATCTGTCAATATTTGGACCAAGATTTTTTTCTACTAGAGTGACTTTCTTACCAGTATAATTTCAAATTTAAGTTATACCCATTTTCACACAAAGCCTCCATAATTTATAACTCCTTTGAATGGGTTTATTTTTTATATATTGTTTTAGGAATCTTCTTCCCTTAAATTTTATATCATTTCATCAACAGCCAGATGTTTAGTAGGGTAATAGCATGAATGAAAAGTTTCAGATAAAAGTATCTAATAGAGGTTTCACCTTATAAAGTTTGATAAAATTATCAGAACCATAATAAAATTATCAGATGGATGTTACTCAATACCAATGAAAATGATGTACAGTCATTGAATTAGAAATATATGCATCATGTTAATCTGGTGAACTAGATCAATAGTCCCTATATGATGGTAATTGTTTCACACCCATTAATATATTCAAGCCAATAAAGGTTTTTCGTTCCTTTACAGTGCATGGAATAAAGTTTTTTCCAGCAAATTTATATAGCAACATATAAGTTCAACTGAAAAGTAATATGATCAAAGAGATCTTCAGAAAACAGTTTCCTGAAAATCTCAATTGAGTGGGATTTTCAGTGTCAGTGATGACTGAACTAGGTCCACTATTTCATACAAAATCCTTAGTATAGAATTCAGGTTAGCAATCACCACACTACCCATACAAGTTCATCAAAAATATTATCATGCTCACGAATATTACTGTGGACCTGTGCTTGTTGAACAGCTATATTCTCTCCACATTCATTATTAGAAGATAAATTTCCTTCATTTTCTTATTATAAATCAAAATTTCCTCTTCAAGAGAGAAAATAGGATCCACATCCGAGTCATCAATACATGATTCTGCATTGGATAGTATGCCTTCTAGGTAATACCTTATGCCATCCTCTTCAAATACATCCATTTTCTTCAAATTATTCAAAAAAAAAAAAGAAAAATTACAATTTTCTTGTATTTTTTAATAAAATAATATCATTTTAACAACGACAAAAACATTTGTACGAAAATCTAAAATTATGGTCTAATAAGCATGTAGTTCAAAACAGTAATTAATTATGAAAAATGTAGGGTTATGTGTGTAACAGAGTAGGTCCAAACACTTTTTCTTTTTTTTTTCTTTTTTTTTTTAAACCCCCTCGGGTCGGTCCTCCAATTAAGTATTAGCGCAACCCGAGGAGGATCTACTTGTCCTATTGGAGAGCAAAGGTCTTCCTTCTCTTCTTCTCTCTTTTCCTTCATTCTTCTGTTTGTCTTTATCTAGGATGTACTGTCCACAACCCGAGGAGGATCTGCTTGCCCTTTTGGTGGTATAGAGCAAAGGTCTTCCTTCTCTTCTTTTCTCTTCTTCTCTTTTTTCCTCTTTGCTAGTACCCCATCACCCTGCCATGATCCTCCTTTGCAATGATAATCACCTTCACTGCTCCTGCAATTTCTTCCCAAGCTTCCTTAGATGTGAGCATATATTTACATACGCTGTCCGGCGTTAGTCTTCCAATCCTAGATGTGGCTCTTTGCACCTCCCATCTGATGCAACTGAACAGAGCATGTTCTGGGGTGTCCTCCTCGTTGCAGAAGGAGCATTGCGGCCCCTCTCTTAATCCGAATCGGTGTAAGTACTTATTAAAACAGCCATGTCCGGTCATGAACTGCGATAGGTAATAATTTATTTCACCATGCTTTCTTCCATGTCAAGCCTCCAGATCGGGTATCAGCCCTCTTGTCCATTCTGCTGATGTTCCACCTCCTCGCCATCTTGCGTTCCATTCTGCAGTAGTTCTTTTTTGTGATCCACCCAGTCTGTGCCCTGCTGTCTCATCATGCGCTGTCCGACAAGTAAGTCAATTGGGGGAACCCCAGCCAGCACGCAGATAGCATCGTAAGATACGGTTCTATATGCTGCCACCACACCCAGCAACACCCTCCTATGTGCACTTGCAAGTCTGCTTAAGTTCTTCTTTAAGATAATTGCTGGCTCCCAGACCGGTGACGCATACAGAATTATTGATGTCACTGCCTATGCTATGACCTTCTTTCTTGACGCACGCGGGACCTCCTTCGATGTCATGAGTATTCTTAATGATTTCGTGACTCCATCAGCCCTGTTGCATATATACTCTATATGTTTAGTGAAGCCGCAATGTTTGTCTAAGATAACTCCCAAGTATTTTGCTGATTCTGTCATCTGTATATTTCTGCCCCCTATTGAGAGGTTTATTTCTCCGATTCTTCGTCTGCCTGTTAGCGGCATCCACGCGCACTTTTCCAGAGCCACCAGCAATTTTTTATCAGTCATCCATCCTTCTATGACCCGCAGCGCACGATTTCCCAATGTGGACACTTCCTGCTCAGTGCGTCCCGTAACCATTAAAGCAACGTCATCAGCGTATGCTATCATCTCAGTGTTCACCGGGAGGTGCAGCCGCAACACTCCATCGAATACTATGTCCCAGATAAAAGGGCCCAGGATCCCTGCGGCACCCCTCCGTGAATCCGTTTCTCGATCTTGCCATCTATTGTTTCAATAACCGCATTTCGTTCCCTGAAGTATTGCGACATCTGTCTCAGGAGATAGCTGCTGATATGTCTGTCCTTCAGTGCTCTGAATGCTACGTCCCAGCTTACAGAGCCGAACGCATTGCGTATGTCCAGCAGTACCAGAACAGGCATTCTTCTTGTTCTCCACGTGCCTGCCCTAGTCCGCTTTACCCAATTGACTACCCTTTCTATCGCCTGAATCGTAGACCTTCCTTTTACGAATCCATACTGATTCGGGTGAAGACCTCCCTGGCTGTTTATCTCCTCCGTAATTTTGTTATAAATAGCCCTTTCCATCACCTTAGCCATCATATTAAGTAGACACGTGGCCTAACCCCTGTGTTTCCGTCATCGGTGCCTCGCTTTGGAATTAGCGCCACGCGTGCTTCTTTCCAAAGTGATGGGAAGGAACCATTTTCAAGTTGCGTGTTAAACATCTCCAATAGTTGTACCGGTATTCTCTTCATCAGTTCTTTGATTACTGCCACCGGAATTCTGTCCGGGCCTGGACTACTAGTTGTTCTCAGTCTGTTTACCGCAACTTTCATTTCTTCTAGTACGAATCGTCGCTTCGCGAAGTCGGTAACGGGTTCTATCTCAACTTCAGAGCACGGGAAGAGCGTATCGATGATAGCCCTCGTTTCATCCGATCCGCGGAAGACCAACCTTCTGCCTAACTTCTTTGTGACTATTTTGTATGCCAGCCCTCATGGATCGTTATCCAGCTCCATGCATAGTTCAGTCCATTTTCGTTTTTTGGAGTCCTTGATCAGAAAATTCAAGAACTTCCTAGTGCTGCGATATCGCCCGAGCGCCTATGAGGCCGTGATGGTCAACGCCCAACCTCCGCAATCTCTGTACGGTCCTTCTTTCAACCATTAGCTCACGTCTCTTCTGGTCAATTTCATTGGTCCACCAATAGGCAGGTATTAATCCTCTCTGGGTAGTCTGCAGTTTGCCCATTTCCTCTATTATTGTCATCTGTAGGGCTTCAGCAGAAAGCACTTCTGCGCCGAACCGCTCGCACACTCTATTAACGACCGTGATCACTTATCCAGCACTCAGGCTGCAAAGCCTCGTGCGTTCTTCACGTTGCGGTCCTTCTTCCATCAACGAAGCCAGAACTGCAAAATGGTCACTTGCAGTTTCATCGTTGAGGACTTCCGCTGCACTACCTGCTATGTGCCAACCCTCACTGACCAACACGAGGTCCAGAACCGACTGATGTCCACGTGGGTTGAACGTGGGTGTCCCCGTGCTGTGGCATAGCAATTGCAGTCGCTTCATCAAGTCTGTAAGTTCGGCCCCACATCTGTTTGTATGTGTACTTCCCGCCGCCACCGCCTTGAAATTAAAATCCCCTAGCAGAACTGTCTTCTTGGTGGTGCTCCTCACTATCGCATGTATCCTGTCCAGCCTGTTCACAAATTCATCATGCGTGCAGTTCGGCGAGATGTAAACTCCCACGATCAGCGCCTCGGGCAGCTCTACTGCCACCAGTCCCATGTCGCGACTGTAGAGCCCATTAGGGAACTTCCCTGAGCAGTCTTTCACCGCCACGTCCGCTAAACAACCGCTCTTCGCTGCTACAAACTTGTTGGGCTCGGTCACCACTACCAGATCGACATTGTGCCCTCTCGCTATCTCTGCTACAACATCGTGCGAGAGGACACTCCTGTTTGAATTTGCCAGCAAGATCTTAATCATGTGACTGACGCGGCGCATCCATGCCTCCGACGCCTCGACGACTATGGTGACTCCTCTCAGGGCAATCAGCCTGAAAATGTCCCTCCTTGGTGCATAGGAAGCAGCATCTATTTCGGTCTGGGCCCTCGCACCTAAAGGCCCTGTGTCCAAGCGACCAACAACGATAGCACCTCTCTGTGCTCTCTGCAAGAAATATTCGGCAAGACGCCCAGCCCACGCGTATTCTTCCCTTGGAACAGAGCGACGCAGCTATGCCCGCAGGAAGGAGAACTGTCGCAGTCTTGGTATTCGCATACGCTTCACGCATTGTAATACCGTTCAACTGCGCTCGCTCAAGCCCTGTCACCGTCTCCAGGGCCTCAATTATTTCTTCTGATGTTGATAATGCATCCAGATCTTTTATGTTGACCCTTTCCATTCGTTGTCTGTTGACACACAATACCTGAACCTCCTTTACTGTGTTCACTATTTTTTCTGTGAAGTTGACCACCGTGCTGCCCTCATCACGTACCCTCATCAATACCTCACCCGTCTGGTCTTTCCTCACAGACAGGATTTCAGGTATGTCTCCTGTAACTCTTTCTTTTACTGTCTTCAAAATGTCTGCGAAGCTCCTGCCCGCCGACTTTATCACCACAGTCTTCGTTGGCGGGCCCTTCGGCTCTTCGACTGGAGATGCTCCCTGCTTTTCCATATACACCTTTGTTACAAATCCGTCGCGCCTTCCCACATACTCAGCCCGCTTCTTGACTATTACTCCTGTGCTGCCCTCCGCAACACTCAAAATGAAGTTCTTTGAGACCTGATAAGTTCTCCCCATCGCTTGTTTGAGATCTGCAATAACCTTCATTTTGTCCATCCTGGAATCAACTGTTGCTATGTAGTTAACCTTGGGATCTTCAATCTCTCCTTCCCCTAACAGCACTGTCGCCTGGTGTTTATAGGCGAGAAGCTGCCCTGATTTAAGCCTGCCTCCAGTTGCCATGCTTTTGAAGCTAGGCATCTTCCTAATCACTTTCCCAACAAATGGTGAGTTAGTCACGCTTATGTCTACTATAGACAAGATGTCACAGCTTGTTGCATCTGGGCTCTCGCTGATTTCTTCGATTTGGCGATATACTGTCTGCGGCCACCACTTCGATATTAACTCAATGAGCTGATCATCTTCTAACTCCTCGCAAAGTAGCTTCTCTATGTCCTCCCTTCGGTCCGGCCTCACCGTCTGCGTACACTTGTCGCATGTCAAATCATTGATCCGAAAACTATGTGATGCCTCTGACCTCTCAGGACCTTCTCTTTGTCCCACCAAGATTGTGTTCTTGTGTTGAGCATGTCTCTAACCAATCTGCCATGTTCATTATCAACAGTCTTACTCTCGCTTAGTATTTTTGTCTACATTATTATGCAGAGTTCGGACCAACAGTTCCAGTCTGTCCAATAATGTAATAATATCTACTTCGCCGCTTTTATCAGTAATTGGTGTTTGTTCACTTTTCCTTTCATCTTTACCCTGTGTGGTTCCGTTATTTTGTCGAGCTGCAGAGTTTGTAGAATCCATATTATTTACAATAGGTCCAAACCTAACCTAACGTTTCCATGGCCTAAAGTTCTACACCCTCAATTACTCAAAAGCCAAAATGTAAAAAGAACTTACATTTTTTGAAGCTTTTAGTTGATGTATATTAGCAAATATACGAGTAAAAAGTATTTAGTATACGAGTAATTAGTATTATATAACGAGTAAAAATGTATCGCAGTGTAACTTTATCTGCAAATCAGTAAATTCAAGATTGCCCGGTGAGTCAGGTAGGTGGGGAAAGATGGATGGGTGACCCGAGAATCAATCAAATGAACTTCCTCACAAAGAGGAAACTCCATGAACTTTTATACAAAGAGGTGGTTGTGTAATTATACCCATGTGCTTCTAGACATAGCGGTTTTATTAAGTGGTATAAACTGAGTACCATTGGACTGCAAAGTGCTATGGTGACATAAACTAGAACCATTGTGCTGTAAAGTATTAATACAGCAATCAAAATATGACCTCTAAGAGCAAACTTAATGAAAAAAACAGCGTTTAATTTACCGGCAGTTTGAGGAAAAAACCACTAGACAGTTTAATCACCACAGTCTATAGTTTAATTTGTTTAAAATATACATTCAAATAACTTGTATAAGACAAAATTGAAATTGGAAATATGGCCTTTTCGAAATGACTGATTTAATTACATGTATGCTCGAAATATCATTCAAAGTTTAGCAATAGAAAACATAATTTTGAAAAAATGACAAATCATTAAAAGAATATGTTTTAATGTAATAAATGTAGAATTTCATAACAACTGAAGAAGTAGGTTACTGCAAAAATCAGTTCTTAGAAATTAATATGGTAAGTTAAATTTATTATTGTATTTTGATGGTTTATGTTTCATATAATATTAAATATGTATATTTATATAATACATATACGTTTAAAATATGTAAAAATAATAAATATTTTGTAAGAAAGAATTGCATAAATAAAAAACAAATATTATTTATTTATTCTAAGCTGATATTTATGCTAAATGTATGGTGATAGTAGCAATATTTTGTTAGAAAGCTTTATATATATGAATATATATTATATATGTATATATTGTAAAAATAATATTGTAAAAAACAAACGCTATACACAGTTATGGAAAGATCTAATAAAATTCCAATAGTTAACTTTCACAGAATCCATGAGTTGGTAAATAATTATGTAATTAATTACCTTGCCTGGCCAAAGGTCCCCTCATTCCTATACCTCTTTTCTGAACATTTCTTTCTCAAAACTTCCATTAGCTGCCTTAGGCCAGCAAGATAAAATTTTCCTTTAACTCTCTGACTGAGCGGTACAAACTCCTTGTGGATAATCCAGCCTGTATCAAAGAAACATTTTAATAATAATTTGATTTTATTCTTGAGTGAAAATTTTGCTAAAAAAAGTTTCTTTCTTAAGCCAAGATGAAGATTGCTGCTTAGACTCAGAATCGTATTTACAAACTCCTTTGAAAGGAAATCGGGGTTATTAAAACTGTTCAATTTAATGTGGACATTTATTTGTTGCTGTTTCTGTTCATTTGCTTAACAGTTACAGCATGGACTTGGCAGCAATTATTTTAGTGTTGTGACAAAATCTGCTGACAGATACCATGATGTTACATTATCAGCAGTCTGCCTACAATTTTCAATAATCACATTCTAAATAGCAATGCCATTTTCTGGTTTAATGGTGATAGATTGTCATCCCAACACTACATCATAATTAACAGATGAACAACTATTGTTAAAACATTTATGTCAGTCATATGTTTGTTTCTGTGACTATATTAGCAAGTTTAAAATAGTGCTTGATGTATATTTGACTGTTCTGAATTTTATGGCATTAGGCGCGTTATCCATCCCGATTGGGGGCTAAATTTTAGGACTTTGCGGGTTCTGTATAAAGGTG
>JAAAKQ030103861.1:0-14296 GCA_010016005.3 Zanna intricata
TTGTAGCGTGTGTGAAAAAATGCCATGCCTGACCGGGATTCGAACCCGGGACCTCCGGATGAAAAGCCGAGACGCTATCACTCGGCCACGGAGGCCGCGGCAAGGCCTAATTTTTTATTTTATTTTATTTTTTTTTTTTATTTTTTTTATTTTATTTTTTATTTTTTTTTTATTAACCTAATTTTTTTTAACTTTTTTTGATTTATTTCATGTACTATTATTTTTCCATTAAATAAGAATACATAACCAATACGAGAGAAATATTAAAACTTTTTTGTCACTATATTTTTATTGTTATTATGTCTTTGATTTTGTAACATAGAAACTACAGTGTAAAAATAATAACATTTATATTCAGCGTAGGTTTGTTAACGTTTAAAACAAGCTGTAAAGGTCATTTGAAAATGTAAGAAAGGCTTACGTAATACATATTATTGATTAACAGTTTTTCAATAATTATAATTATTAAGCCAAAATTTTGACGTAATATTTTTTAAATATATATCTTTTTTTAGCCAATCGGGATGGTCCAGTGTTAACTTGTTGTCTCAAATCAGTGTTTAATTTATATTTACGATTCGAGGATTCTTACGTTCAAATCCTAGTTGCTTTTATACGGATTTATTAAATGTTAGGCAGTGGATAACGATTTACTTTGCTGGTTGGGGTTCAATTAACCAATCGCATCAGAAATCCTCATCTCTTTGGGCGCGGGAGGATTACTTATTGTTTACTAGTACAGATTGAAACGTACACATTAGGAAAACTGAAAAAAAAAATATATATATTTTTTTTTAAATATTTGATGACCCTCAATTTAAAAAATATAAAATATACTGAAGCTGATAAACACACAAACAAAAAGCATAAAAATAGAGAGAAAAACATTGGATATTAGTTTAATTATTATTGGAACAGGTGTTCCAATAATAATTATAGGAACCAATTGTGAAGAATTATTCTTTTTTAAATCGGATAGAAAGAAAAAAAGAAAAGAGAACATGATAATAATGGATGGTTTAAAATGAAAAATATGATAGATAAAAATGGAATATCATGATGTTTCCTATGCGTTAAGTTATAACATACTATACAGAAAGGAGAACAAGAGATGTTACGGACAGGTTTGACCACTACTTATAAAGGTCCCTCAGGGTCCCGGGTAACAGGTTGCGAGTAACGGGCTAAAGAACTCCGTTGCTTCACTGTTTTTTATTAAACCCGTATCCAAATATCTGTCCATTTACTATCAAATTGAATTATCTTGGAAAACACATCATAAAAATTTAAAAGAAGAATTAATTATATTCAGTAACTGTCGGTGAAATCTTTTTATATTTAACTTTATTTTTATGAAATTAAAACAAATATTACAATTATTTAAATTTTACATACTTATTTTTATACGCTTATGCACGTGGTTGAGTGTAAAATAAATAATGAAGAAGTTGGAAAAATTAAACGAAAAAATTTTCTAATTTGCATTTGTTTAAGGAAGAAAGTACTCTTTTTAAAACGTGAAGAATTATTTAATAGAATTATTAACAAACAAATTGAACTATTAATAATAAATATTTACTTACTAATTATAACTTTAAAAAACCGTATTAATTAATTTAAAAAAAAAATAATTTTAATTTACTACCATTGTTTTACTCATAAACATTTTCTCCCTCAACTTAACAAACCCTTATGATAATATAGGGTGATTAATTAACACTTTTATGATTCTATAGTACCTTAAAAATGATAATAGATTTTAAAATCATATAATGAAGTTATGTACAGAGAACAGTTACAAGAAAATTCAGTATATTTAATATTCAGTTGGCTATTACAAAGACTGAATGATAAAAGAAAACTTTAAAAGATACATGTTTTTTTAAATTTTTTATTATATTATTTTGAAATATAATTAATGGATTTTTTCACTATTATGTATAAAAAATAACATTTCTGAAATGCCCACCATTATTCTACTCATAAATAAAGGCTCTTTCCATGACCATACGCAAGGTTTCAGTGCCTAAACGTCGTATTCCGGCTCGAATTTTCTCCTTAAGTTTTTGAATTGTTCGAGGTTTATTTATGTAAACCTCTTCTTTCAAGTAGAGTCACAAAAATAAGTGTAGTGCCGTCAAATCAAATGAACACGGAGGCCAAACAAATTCACAATTTTTTGAAATTATTCGTTCACCGAAAATTTCTCGCAGAAGCTCCATTGTTGTTCTAGAAGTTTACGCAGTAGCTCTATCCTGTTGAAAAATTTATCAAGCATTGTCATATAGAGTGCCCCGTTGATTCTTTCTGGCAGACTTTTCTCATTTTCAAAAAAATAGGAAACTGTAATTCTTTCTGCCTTAACATCACACCAAGTAGTGGATTTTAACGGATATAATTGATACTGACATAATTTCCTGGGATTTTCAGTTTTTTTCTAAAAGCTGTTTTGTTTGTTGATGTAACCGTTTAAATGAAAATGAGTTTCATCATTTATTATCAAGTTCGGTCTGTAGAAGGCTAAATTTCCATGTCATATATATCATCCTCATCTCATTGGGCCTGAGGGGGATGTTGCTTTTTGTTTAATAGTTGAACAGATTGCAATGTACACATTCGAAAAAAAAAATTCCTTACACTATAAACTCAATTACACTACAGAACGCAATTTAGCTCGATGATCAAAATTTTATCATAAGAAAAAGCCCTACTGATGTTAAGTTTAAATTATTATGGAAATAAAAAATAGATGATTAAATTACTAATTGACAGATTAATTTAAAATGAAAAAGAAAATATCACCAGATATTACTTTACAATAAATTAAGTTTCTTTACCATGTTGATTACACCAAAAACAGTTGATTTATATGAAGAATTACAAGAAAGACAAAATTCCTTTTATTTTGGATGAATGTTATTTTTTTTTGAGATGAACGGCATCGATTGCTTTGGTCATTATGCCAAAGCATATGAGATATAAGAGAATAGAAATTTTTAGCGTTTGAAAAATGCCATGATTGATCGGGATTTGAATCCAGGACCTCCAGATAAAAGGCTGAGATGTTACCACTCCGCATTGAGATCGGTAAATCGGGTAAAAATTTCAATTCAGATTTGATAATAAAGAAAAAAGAAATAAAACATAATCCTTTGTTAATTACATTTTATGACAATCTTGGTTAGATATATTATTTGTAAGAAACCTGAAAACATTTATTAAAAAGATACATATTATACTTCAGTTATCATTTATTGGCATCAATTACTTTTGGAAGGTAACAATATTGAATCATCTTTTATTTATTGTTATAAAAATGTTTGTTTTATTGAAAATTATCAATCGCAAACAACCAAATTAAATTAAAATTTTATCTTAAAAGGTCAAAATAGCAATAATATTTAAGCAATCTAAGAATATTATAAAATATGCTTAGATTGTTTTCAATACAACTTGACATTGACATTTATTAAAATGTCAATTTTATCTCCTTTTACAATTGTTCTTTTTTTTTTATTATAATTTAAATAATTTTTTTATGAACTCTTATTAACGCCAGTGTAATTACTACCATATTTATATTACTGATTTATTATTCCGTTTATAAATCGTAATGATTCAAAATTTATAAATTTAAAAATAAAGTTATGAACTATCGATTTAAAAATGTTTTTTCTTTTTTAGTAAGAAATATGTATTACAATTTTATTTAAATACCTTGGGAGAACGCCATTTTAGTTTTCCTTCATGCTCAGAAGTGCTTTTACAATAATTCTGAAAAGAAAACTGTGTTCAATATTACAAAGAGTAAAACATATAAAACATTTTGCCGCCGTTGGTTAATGACATCATAAATAAACGCTTTGAGATGATTGGTCATTAGGGGTTTGGTGGAAGAGTAGTAATGGTGGGCTGTTGCTATGACTACAGCCAATAGTATAATTGATAGCTTAACAGATGTAGAAAAATCCTCCACCACCCAAAAAAATCTAGCGTACAATCGTGGATAATAAATATAATGCGTGTATTCTAAATAAATAATTTTTATTCAAATCAGTATGCACAGAATTAATAAACACATGTATCTAAGCTCACGATGTGTTTATTTAAATTTGAAATTTCAACTAGCTGGAAGAAATAATTAAAGGCTGTCTAAATGGAAAAAAAAAGAAATAAACTCAAAGAAAGAAGAATAGAATACAGTATATGTTTTGTTGACGATATGGTAGTACTGGCGGAGAGTACAAGTAAACTAAATGAAATGCTTGATGACTTAAATAAAGCTTGCCAAAAGTCAGGATATGAAGCTCAACAAAAATAATACAAAATGTATGGTATTAGAAGAGAATTGAAATTGAGTTTGAGAGGAAGTGAGGAAATTTCAGTCCTAGGGGAGCTTTATAACTGATGATCTGACTTCCAAAGTAGAAATTAAAACAAGAATATAAAGAAGTAAGCACGTATTTAATAAGATGGAAAGACTGCTGTGTGGTAAGTTAAACTTAGCATTAAGGAAGAGAATAATGAATTTTTTTTATTTGGAATGTGATGCTTTGTGAAGCTTAAAAAGCTGGACGATGATAAAAAAAGATAGAAATGATTTAAGGCTTTTGAGATAACGGTGTGGTACATAATGGTAAATTTCAGGTAACAGATGAAGCAGTATTAAGGAGAAATGAAAAGAATGGAAAAATGCTAAATGTGACTGATTATAGGAAAAGGAACAGACTAGGTATATTGTATTTGAAGAAGGTGTTTATTAGTGGATACCACAGAAGGCTTGGTAAATGAAAAGAAAGGAAGAGAAAGGAACAGATATCAAATGATAGACGGGATTATGGAAAAGGGAAAATGTGTGGAAATAAAGAGGTTAGCAAAAGATAAAACAAGGTGGAGAACGGTAGCCGTAACAGGACCTGCCCTAATGGCAAAATACTATAAATGAAAGTCTTTAAAAATTCCTCATTTTGAGGTTACTATTTCTCGCACTTTTTCTATTATAAATCTAAGACTGTTCTAATATATTATTATCAGAAAAAGCTGATAACCAGTAAATACTTTAATAAAAAATTTACAATATTCACATTTTTTAATAAGTGATGTAATGAAACTGACCATATAAAAATCTAAAGAATATTAAAATAGTTGTATAATACGAAAACCGTTGATATTTCCGATGTTGCTTCATTGAAAAAGAATTATTAAAGGAAAAACAGTTAATCAAGTTGAGAAGGTTTGATATTTCTTATTTGAATGGAAATTTTAATAAAATATGTAAATTTATCTATTGTTTTAATTAACAGAAAGATTAATTATTATTAAATAAAACAGAAAGATTATATGATAAGCAAGTCTGATGAAAATATACTCTAAAACAGTAAATTTATTTAAACTGAAAGACATAATTATTTGGGAAGGCCAGTAGTGAGATAGAGTAATAAAAATACTTCTCTATCTTTTATTGACTTGTCTTTAAAAAATAAAAAGAACAAAAAGAAAGAGGAAAGAAGATTTACCGCAAATGCGAAGAAAAATCAACATAACAAGAATTCTCCAGTAAAAATAAATTGAGATAAGATTAATATCCAGGTATATATTTTCCCGTTACTTATCGATATACCTACAAACAATAATAATGTACACTATAAAACTACTATTACGTACCGTTTGTTAATAATGATTAAAAAAATAAAATACCGCGTCCAATCAAACAACATTAGATCGTTGTAACTAGATAGATAGGTTGTTATGTACAGAGTTAATTTGTAGAATACTGCAAAAAGCAATGATATATGTTTTATAACCTCTAACATATTATCGCTACATTACTGACGATAAATTTAAAGATTTATTAATCCCAAGTGTGTACTGTATTTTGAAAGGATAAAGAAAATAAGAATCAAAAGATGTGTTATATGGAATATAATGTACTGAGATAAAAAAAAATATATAATGTATATGAAAGTATATAAAACTTAACCAGAAAGATTTTATAAAGTTTTATTCTGATTTGAAAAATGGTTCATAAATTAACATAAAAAATGAAATCAATATTTAATATATGAGTATATTTATAAAACTACTAAATAATATTAATTAATAAAAAATGTTTTTAAAATATGCTAGTAACAAAAAAGTGACAGTTACAAATCCTGAGGCAAGTTTAACTTGTCTCAGGACTTTTCATAAATATAGTTTAAAAACGTCTGTGCCAAACTAAAATCAGATAACGGGTCTTTTTTTTATTCTCCCCCCCCCCCCCAATTATATATGGATTATTTTTAGCAAATCAAACCCCAAAAATTCATAAAATTTATAAATCTTATAAAATTTCACTACAAAGCAATAATTTAATTTTTTTTTAATCTCCGGAACCACAGTTAAATATCACATCAGAGGATGAAGATGAATAATGTGTAGCGTGTGTGAAAATGCCATGCCTGACCGGGATTTAAACCCGGGACCTCCTGATGAAAGGCCGAGACGCTACCACACGCGCCACGGAAGCCGGAACTTAACCTAACTATGACATGGATAAAACAAAGCAATATCTTTCAGAATTTGTTCAAAATAATCTTCATTTTTATATCTGCGATGCCACATGAACTCAGAAAAGTTTTTTAAAAAAGTGATTTTTCTGCTTAATTTTAGTACATAATTATTTTTCGAGTATATTTAAATCAGTTTGTGGAGAAAAAAAATGATTTCAGTGCGGGGGGGGGGAGGATTGAAGAAAAAGAACCCAAATAACTTACCCTTAATAACTTTTAAATAACCCTTAATTTAAATTCAAAAAATAAAACTATAAAAAAAAACACAGCTGAATAGTATTTTCTTAAGTGATTACATATCAATTTTTTAAAGTTTTATTTAATTTTAAACATTCTAGTTTTAACTTCCTTGTACGAAGTAAAGAAAGTATTATGATTACGAAAAATTCGTTTTTCAAATTTTAATTGAAATATCCAATTTGATCCTTGAACCCATTCTGATTTTTTAAATTTTTATTGGTTGTACATTTTTCAGTTTGAAGTTTTAATAATATTTTCAATAAAATTTAATCATAATTCACCCCCATCACCAAAAAAACAATCTTAGGTATCTTTTTATTGGTTGTACATTTAAAACATCAAACTTGAAAAGTACAACCAATAAAAAGTTGTCTAAGATTTTATTTTTGTGATGGAGGTAAATTAAGATGAAATTTTAATACAAAGTGGGGGTTATGTTTACAAAATTAGAGAAAATTAATCATAAAAAATTATCTATCCCACCTACTGAAGATGTTTCGATGTGATGTCTATACTTACGTACGTACGATGTAAGTATATATGTACTTACGTATGTAAGTACATGTCTCTCTGGCATAACTTAAAAACGATTAGCCGTTATATGTTGAAATCTTGGATTTAGGACTATTGTAACATCTAGTTGTCCTCCTCCCCTTTTGATTGCAATTCAATGTACCAAAAGCCCCAATCCAAAAGATATGAATTTTGGAATTTTCTTTTAACTGCAGTAAAAATAATCCCTCATTGGAGCTTTTCAGAGATATATTGAGATATATATCGAGGTACTAATTTCCATTGGTTCCAGAGTTATAGCGAAATAAAATTTTAATTAATGAAATATTTTGATCTTACAAGGGGAAGGTTTCGAAACCGACTTCATTTGCTTTTTTTTGTTAATTTAAAAATATTGATTTGTTAATTATTATTTACCTGTGATTTAAAAAAAATTATAATAAATAATAATATAACAAAAAAGATATTAAAAAAACAATTAAAGAATTGGAGGATCGTATCTCACTTTTACATGGAATAAGTTTAAATGAAGTACGAAAAAAGTAAAAAAAAAAAGAAGCTAATAACAAAGTTATAATATTTTCCTGGTATTGGTTTATTTGTTGTTATACACTAAAAAATCAGATTCCAGAAATTTTTTTTGATTTTTCTACATTTACTACGTTAAATGGAAGAAACTAAAATCACTCCAAACTGAAAAAATTACAACCAATAAAAAGATATCTAAGATTTATTTTTTGGTGATACGGATGAATTAAGATGAAATTTTAATACAAAGTGGTATTACGTTTGTTAGCCCACCGGGGTGTTCTAGTGGATAACGCGACATCGCAAATTAGCTGATTTCGAAGTCGAGAGTTCTAAGGTTCAAATCCTATTAAAGGTAATTACTAGGATTCAATCAACCATACTTCTCAGTAGTGGTCGATCTGAGATTGTACAAGACTACACTTCATTCACATTTACATATCATCCTCACTCATCCTCTGAAGTATGGTATTACTATAGAGGTTAAACAAAAAAAAAAGAAAGAAGGTATTATGTTTGCAAAATTTGAGAAAACTGATCACAAAAAACTATCTATCACACCTGCTGAAGATGTTGAGTCCAAAATCTTTTCATCATATTGCTCCTTGTACATAAATCTCAGCAAAAAATTTCATCAAAATTGGTTTATCCAGTAAAAAAACGTTATTAAACTTCAAACATGCAACACACGTGTGTACGAACATTATCACCTAATTATTATTTTTTTAAGGCCCCTTGATCATGAAACGACGAAAAACGCAAACAAAACTCAAAACCAATTTTTGATTGAATAATATAGTTTTCTTTTTTCAACATAGCTGCATAAAAAGTAAAAGGTAGAAGATTAATTATTAAATAACTACTACAAAGCGTGAAACAAGTCTGGTTAGAATGTGATTAGTATTTTTTTTTTTATTTTGAATAATAATACCGCCTTCTTTTATATGAAAATTATTATATAATTTTCTTGAAATTTCGCTTAAATATCCTTTAATATTAATACTTTATAATAATTCAACGAAAGTAGATCATTCCTTATAGAAACCTTTTAAGTTGAGGAGCAAAAGGAAATAGAGATACAAAAAAAAAAAAACTGTGTTTTGAGTTTATTTTTATTACATTCTTAGAATCATTGTATAAATTTTATCCCTCTCTACCATCTAATAAGATTAATTTGTCTCAAAATTAAATAAAGCTCACACGCATTCCTGTTTATCCCTTTTTAATATAAGCTAGAAGTTATTATTAATTAATAGGAATAAATATTAAAATATTTTAATTGCCTTATAATTTATTGTATTAAGATAATAAGATTTCCTGGTAATTAATAATTGTAATTTATCTTCTTATTTAAAAAGAGACAATACTAGTCTGATGGGGAAAGCACGGTATTACGGTATAGTAATATCTTACGTTTCGCTTTCATATTCCTCACGTCAAAAACAATTGATTAATTTAATCCAAGCGATAATAAATAATTTGCAACTGAAAAAAACTTCAAATCACTCTTATAAAGTGATTCTATAAAATTTTAATTTTTTTAAATTTTTGAAAAAAAAAATTGTTACTGAAAATTGTCTATTGCATCATAAAAAATAACAAAAAACAAAAATTAATAATTGAATTAGATTTGTTTGATAAAAAAATAACATTTTTTATAGTGTACATACCGAGTGGATCATGTTACAAAGGGCTTTAAACATCTAATAATTTATTTTTAGTAATTTTGTTTTTCTTTTATAAATTGTAGTTATAGAGAGATTTATGATGAAAAGAAATTTACAATCTCACAATGAACCAAAATTAATTGAATTCTATATTGAAAATCACCTTTTTTTTTTTTTCAAAAAATGGAAATAGATGTGGTCACGATACTAGTCCTCTTTATCTGGATATAATGGAAAATTTTGTATGTTTTATATGAAAAATAAATATGAAATTTGCATTTAGCAGTATGAAACTATAAATAAATATACCGTACTGCTAAAACTATAATTCGACTTCTAAAAGAAATTTTTGGAGCGAGAATAATTTCGAGATCTGCAGTTAGCTGCCACGCTCCTTTGATTTGACTGAGTGGGAGGGAGGGGGAGAGAGAGAGAGAGAGAGAGAGAGAAGTGTATTGGGAATCATCGAAGTCATAGATGTTTTTTCTTCCACCTCTCATTCTATACATATTATACGCATATATGTATAAATTCTCGCTCCATGAATTTTTCTCCTATATCTATGCTTAGCGTCTCATGACGATTTTTGATTACGAATCAGCTATTTTTTTCTCAATGCAAAACAAAAAAATTATAGTTTATTCAAATTCGTCGTGATTTACAGGCCACCTTGTATGAATATGAATACAAAAAGATAAATAATTAGATATTTAAAAATGGTTACAGACACGAATTAATATATAGATAAGATTAAAAATGAATAAACAGTAACAACAATTTTTAAGGTTTCTCTATGAAATTAAATAATGTTAAAGTTTGTTGACCTTCAATGTGACAAACTTTATAGGAGGTAGATGTATAACCCACTTCGTCATACATGTTAGACATTCAACAATAATTTAGTTAAATTAATAGGTTTCCTATGAGCAATTATGAATAACATTTCCGTCGTATATGCTTGCACACGATCGTAAGTACACATGCATTCTACACGCGCCAGCGAGTTGAATAATTTACAAACTAGATCGGTTTATATTAATTTAATACGTATAAACCTGGTATAATGGAGAGAATTTCAAACGTTTTCCTCTTATAATATTCTACCACTCATGTACTCATAAAAAGTAAATTATTTGTTTTTAGTAATAATTAATAATCATCGAATGATTTAAATTATTATCGTTATATATATGTATACAAACATATACATACACAACTCTTTCACTCTATATCTTTAATAATTGATTAAAACTTAATAAATAAAAATTATTATGCAGTTCTGCGTAAGATAACCGATGTTTCCTTATTTTATTTTGTATAATTTTTTGCTCAAGAAATACACTGAACATAAACTAAATGAGAAAACTAAAAAAGGTATTTTTTTTTAAATTTAAAATAAAAAAAAAATTTTTCTTTCAAAGAGAATTACACTATTATAATCGTACTTCGATCAAATAACGAGTATACCCTAAACAAAAACATCAAATTTAAACTCACTCACCACTATGATATAAGCGCATACGATAAAATACACCAATACAAAATCAATATAAACGCAATTTTGAGGTTATGTTATATGTTGTTGATCTTAAATTCATTATAAAAATACATTATAATTCCCTTACCCTAGCATGTAACCGAGAAAAATACGACAAATTGAGATTATGATGTCTATTTTCGACTTAAATTGAGCGTAACTAAGTAATAAATCAAATAATCTTCATCATGTTTTTGAATGCACAACATCAGATACACTACTACAGCATATCTAAATTTAATTGAAATTGATCAAGCAGTTTTGGAGATTTTTGAGTCTCAGAAATTTATACTTAGACATATAAATAAGGAAACCCCATTTTTAATGATTAATATTTTTATGCTCCTCATACCTCAAAAGTAAAGAAAATTCATTTTCACACCCTCACTCCTTTACGACAAAAAGAAATATCGTATCTTCTTCGAAGAGCCAATGAAAAATCTAATTTATTTATTCTTTTAACTCTTCATTGAATAATTTCCTAAATCATCTCTCCTTCATCAGAACGAATATATTTATTATAATAAATAGGCTTTGTTGTTTAGTCACCTTGTCAAAATGGATAAAAACAGGTTAACTAAGAAAATCTTTAATTTCTTTAACGTTGGTTTACAGTAGTATACTTCTTTTACATTTTCTCTTTAAGCTCAAAATTAAAATTATTACTTTCCCGTCTAGATGGAAGGGAAGTATTGTAATCGGTTCAATTTGGGCATAAGCGATTTTTTTTCACAGGATCTTTACATTTTGAGATCTAAAGAACCCAAAAGACCGAAGATTTTTCGGATGTTAATGTTTTTATGTACTTGTGTGTGTTCAGTGTTGCCCTCTAAATCACTTTATATTTTCAGAACTAATCAATCGATTTCGACCAAACTTGGTCAAATTTTATTTATATATATGGAATATTATTACCATTAAATTTTCAGCTTAAAAGATCAATGAGGTGAGGCTGTAGAGCAAGGTCACTCTCACCATCTAGAGTTTTCACCTAATTAAAATCTTATTTCTGAGACATATTTGTTAACAATTAAAAAATAACAATATTTTCAAAAAAAAGGTTTCTTAATAAATCGCACCCCACCCCAAAATATATTCTAAACGCGTGACCAAGAATATACTGCATCAATAGTATCCTCGTCACCACAAGGAGCGCCAGTGTAGCAGTGACGTACAGATGTACGTGTATTCGCACACGCTGTAGTTAGAATAATTGAATTAAATAAACGAAAAAAATATATTTAAAAAAAAAAAAGATAAATATTTTAATTTAAGTTGTGTGTGTAAGCCGTGCATAAGAAGAAACCACGTGACCGGAAAGCCCTACTGCAGTGTTTTCAGCTTTTTTTTTATGTTGCTACCTACTTACTGTTGTTTTAACGCTAATAATGTTTATCGTATTCTTGATTAGCATTTACCTGTATTCACTTATTTTATCAGTCTTTTATTAATGTATGCGTTTCATTTTTTATTCTTCGTTTATCTACCTGTGTTTATATTTGCATGAGAATCTTTTATTTGATAAAAAAAAAAACCTGCGTGCGAACTGAATGTGTTAGACATTTGTTTGGTCCATAGATTGGACGAGTTCTATAAACCAGAGATGAAAATGTTTATGAATAATGAGTGTTTAATGGCTTGGATTTGATTTTATTTTGTGTATCTGATCTGATTTCGTGTGGTGGGGGTGATGATCATTGGAGGATGGTCCTCTTCCAAGTAATATTTTAACATATTATTTACTTATGGTTTCGTCACGAGAAAACGATTGTAAATTTTTTGTTCTACGACGAAAAAAGTTGTTACCTGGAATTCTAATATGCAATTATTTTTTTATCATTGTATTTTGTTCTGTTTTATAGAAACCTTTTTTTATGATAACTAATAAAATTATATTAAATACTATTCATTAATTAAGATTTGTTGGTGCTAATTTAAAAAAAAAAGTTATGTTTAGTTAATTAGTTAAAAATGTTTGTAGTTAAATTACTATTCATTAAATTTTAAACATTCATAAAATTATATATATATATATATATATATATATATATATCCAACCGGAATTATCTGGTAGTTAACTCATCACGACAAATCAGCTGCTAAACAGTTAATTTTCGAAGTCAAAGATTCTGAGGTTTGAATTCTAGTAAAAGCTGGTTGGTTTAACACGGATTTGAATTCTAGATAGTGGATATCGGTATTAATTGGTGGTTCGTATTCAATTAACCACAAGCATCAGGAGCAATCGGCCTGTCTGTACAAACTTCACTTCATTTGCATGTCATACATATCATCCTCAACTCATTGAAGCGAGAAGAGTTTGCTTATTGTTTCCAAGTTGAACAGATCGCAACTTATACATTAGGGAAAAAATATATATATATATATATATATATATTTGATAGAAACAACCGCGTGGAACTCAATGTGTTGGACAAATGTGTGGTCCGTAGATAGAACGAGTTCTATAACCCAGTGTGAAAGTGTTTATGAATAATGAGTGTTTACTGGATCTGGATTTGATGAGTTTGTAGTGCATCTATCGGGGATTTTATATATATATATATATAAATATTATAAATATTCTTTTTTTTCTTATATATATACACACACACGCGCGCGCGCGCGTTTGTGTGTGTGTGTGTATGTATGTGTGTGTCTATATTTAATTATATATATTTAAAACAAAATTTATTTCAAAAATTGAATTTTATTTATTTTTTTTATCTATAACAAAAGGTAGCTAAAGAAGAGTTATTTATACAAGAACTGATGTATATAACTACTTAAGTAACTATAAGTATAAATCAAAAGTAGAATCCGGTAAAAAAAACAGTAATGAAAAAAAAAGATAAGAGATATTGAATATCTCAATTTTTCCTAATTTTCTCAATAATAAGAAACAGCTAAAATATTATAATTCTCCGGCAGTAATAAAATGAAAATCATCAATATCTACTTATTTATTTTACTTATGTTCTTATTAAAAAGAAAAAAATATATTTTGAAAAAAAAAAATAGTTATACAGTCGATTTTTTAAACAGTCAAAATAATAATTAAAAAAAATTCAATCCTCCACTAAAATATTATAAAATTGTATTATAATATTTATGTAGATAAAACAATATATATACAGAGTGTATCAAAACTGCACGGCAATCTCTCGGAAACGGATTCTATACCTAAAAATAAGAAAAAAGTTTCCAATAAACATATGTCTGAAAACGTTTTGTTAGCGAGTTACGGCTAGAGAAAGATT
>JAAAKQ030103872.1:0-14295 GCA_010016005.3 Zanna intricata
AATAAGCGGCGTTCAGAAAGCACGATGATCGTAATATCGGACAATAAAGTAATGCAATTTTGCGATCGGAATCGGTTCTTTACATTGTGATCGTAATAAGCGGCTGATCGGATTAACCAGTGAATGTAATAATCGGCGACCACTGTATATATAATTAAAGAAGGAACAGTGTTGTAGTATTGTATTGAAGTTATTAAAGAAGACAATAGTTGTCCAACAATGGATTATTTAAAAACAAAATGATCTGGCAGTTAGAGTGATATTATCAATAAAAGAAAAAAATAATAGTGCTACATTTGTACATACCTTCTTGGATATGAGGATTTTCTTTCTTTAAATATGATACTGGCAGTAACTTTTTCTCGCATTCTATTCCTAGCAGTTTGGTCAAATCTTAGACGATATTTATGACACTAGAACAGAACCGATTATTATAATTTTAGTAAATTTATAATAAACAGTTTTTTTTTTAATGAAGAAAATTTTGGAGGAACAAGATGAATTAAAATGCCTAAAACTAATGTATAGCTATACAAATATTATAAATTATTAATAGATATAAAACAACAAATCAGGGAATTAAGTTCCATGGTGAAAGCTATCCCTCAACTGAAGAAATGCAACAATGTAGATATGATTTTTATTTTATAAATGTATATCTCTAAGTATGAGTAAAAGTATAATTATCAACATTTTGAATTTTCAAATATTAAATTACATGGAAATTTTCATGGTAGCACAGTAAGTTTACTACTTGGTTTTTTTTTTAATTTTGGTACTTTGAGATCTCCTCTTCCTAAAGGTATAATTATGAGGGTTATTTTTTTTTTCAAGGTCTGATTGGTCCCGAAATAAAAACCCGCACAAAAATCAGATGAAATCGGATGAGCGTCTTTAGTATGGCCTTCAGTCACGCTGCGTCACTTTGTTTAATTCTGAACATGCAGCTAGCATGTAAACATGTCTACAACAATAGCATCTCCCCCTAAGTGTGAAGTGTGTGCGGTAATTTGATTTCTTCAGGCTGAGGGATGTAATGCAGCTGAAATTCATTGACGAATAAGTAATGTGTATGGTGAAACTTCAATGAGTGACAGCAAAGTGGGACAATGGTGCAGGAACTTTAAAGCAGGATGTACAGATCCTGCTTTAAAGATCAGATTAAAGAGAACAGATGTTCATGATGCAGGCGGTCAGGGAAGGAAGTGAGTGTCAACTGATGATCTCATTGAGTGTGTGGATGAGGCAATTCGAGAAAATCGTCGGTTCACAATTTCTGTACACAGTGATTCATTTCCAGAAATTTCAAGGTCAGTTCTCTACACCATTGTGAGTGAGAGACTTCAGTACCGCAAACTGTGTGAGAGATGGGTTCCCAAGATGCTGTCCGACCATCACAAAACAATGAGAATGGACGCCTCCCTAATGTTTCTCCAGCTCTACCACAATGAAGGAGAAGATTTTTTGAACAAAATTGTCACAGCGGACAAGACATGGGTCCATTTAGAAACTGAAGAAACAAAAGAACAATCTAAACAGTGGATACATTCTCATTCTCCTAGTAAAACAAAGAAGTTCAAGTGAACCTTCTCCAAGAGAATGAGTATGACTTCTGTGTTCTGGAACCGGAATGGAGTTCTCTTGGTGGAATTCATGGAATGTGGCACTACTATCACTGCAGCCTCATACTGTGTGACTCTTCAACGCCTACAAAGGGCAATTCAGAATAAGTGGAGAGGAATGTTGTCTTTCTCCATGACAATGCTCGGCTGCACACTGCAGCTGTTAGAAAGAAGCTCCTGCAGCGTTTTTGTTGGGAAGTGTTTGATCATCCACCATACAGCCCAGACTTGGCTCCATTCGATTTTCATCTTTTTGCTCACATGAAACGCTGGCTAGGAGGACAACATTTTGGCACAGACATCGAGCTGCAGACCAATGTAGAAACATGGCTGAAAACACAGGCGGCTCTGTTCTATGACAAGGGTATTGGAAAGTTGGTACCACGCTATGACAAATGTCTAAATTGGAGTGGTGACTATGTAGAGAAATAGCGTAACTATGTAAGTACTTGTTACAAATAAAAAATTTTTTATTTTCACTGTGGTTTTAATTTCATGACCGATTGGACCTTGAAAAAAAATAACCCTCGTATTTTATTCCGACAGGAAAGTTCTACAAATAATTTACAGAAGATGTATGTATGTCTTCATAAAAACTTAACAATTTGTCTTCATAAAAAATTAATAAATCATTTCTTCAAAAAGAAACATATGACAAAAAATTAATTTTTTATTGCATAGCTTGCAACACTGTTTTTTTAGCTACTATTTTTTCTGTTTAAAGGTTTTTGAATCATTATAAAATTCATAACTTGAGTTCTAGAAAAACTAGAGACATGAATTTAAAAAAACAATTATTGGTAAATCAGTTCATCAACAGTTAAATTAGTTTTGACAATTTCTTTTGACATATTTTCCAAAAAGTTCATTATAAAGTTCTGAAACATTTGTCTTAAAAAAAACAATCTTAAAAAAATTGATACTAATAAATGCTATTGTTAACACCAGAGGTTTTTTTTACTTTTTTAATGTTGAAATAAAAAAGGTAATTAAAAATTAAGAGATAAAATGACAAAGATATAATTTTTTTTTCATAAGCTATGAACTTTTCATTATCATCTTTATTTTAGTGGTTAGCTAGAACCGTAACTTTAAAATAATAAATACATTCAATACAAAACCTTTATTTTAAATTTAATAATTTTATTCGCAAGTGTTAATATTGTAGCAAGACGGATATAATGGACCTGGGTGATAGATTCCTTCTAATTAGAAGAAAGTATGAGAAAATAATAATGAAAGGAATCCAGAAGGAAACTAAACAGGATCCTTTTCTCAGGCTAACAGTTTCATCTAAAAATCTCTTCTTTGTAATACTGCCAATGGTACACCTCCCACAATTGGTGTTTGCTGAGAAGGATTACTGGACTGGAATAGAAATTCATGGGGAAAATGGTAAGAACACGGATAATGAGAATTTTCATGCTTCAACAGGGTTGCGGTTCCGCACATCAAGAGAATATAAATACTCCAGAACCAGTATTAAGAATCCAGAATTAGTATTAACCAAGGCTGCAAAGCCATGTGTAATGTGATTGAGACATCATTATCAGTCAGAGAGTAGTAAAAATAACTAAAGTGTATGGCACAAGCATTTCAGAATGAACAGTGGGTGATTGCAGGAAGTTGTTTGATAAGTTATTAAATAGTAAAGGTATAATGTTAGGTGTAGGGTAGTTTTATTGTAAACATGAAACATTAAAGAATTTCTTCTTTTTTTTTTCTACTTCCGGAACCACCACTAGGTACTATATCAGAGGATGAGATGAATGATTTGTAGTGTGTGAAAATGCCATGCCTGACTGGGATTCGAACCTGGGACCTTCAGATGAAAAGCAGAGACGCTACCACTTGTGCCAAGGAGGCCAGCTTGAATGAACTTTAGACTTATTTAAAGTATTTTGTTAATTCAATATTAGAAGTTCTATATAATATTAGTGGTCATTATAATTTAGTCAATTGGACTGTATTTAAGCTTTTATGATTTAACTGACTAAACAAATTCTGTTCTTATTTGAAATTCTTTTTTGTACGAAAATTATTATTATTATTATCATTTATTATTCCTACTACTTTTTTTGTTGTTGTTATTATTATTATTTATTTATCTTATTTCCTATGTTCTTAGGGTGATAAATAATATTTACATAAACATTTGTATTTCTTAGTCTCTCAATATCTTGGGTCAAGCTAAAGCACGCATCAATTATCTTTCAGGAACAAAGCCTTTCTAGGAAAATAGCCTAGTGATAATTGATATATGGCCACAATAACAATTACTTATGAGCTTGTTATAATTTTTGCATTATATTAATGGTTATTCCTAAAATGTGATCAGAGTTTTATTAACTTTTAAGATAAACTAAAAACTTAAAATTATAAAAAAAATTGGAAAGGTTAATTTTATGAATTTGTGAGATAAATTATGGCACACAACATTAAAATATTTTGGTACATTGTACATTTTTCCTCTCTCATGAAGTTTATAAATATTTATTAAAAAAAAAAAAAAAAAAATGTAAAAATATAAAAGTACAAAAAATCACGCACCTCCAAGAATTGATAGTATGAAGATAAGAGTTATTAAAACACAGAGGAAGGGCATGCAGTCTTGAATATTGCAGATGATGTACAAAATGCCAGCCAATTAAAATAAATGAAAAATGTGAGCAAGCTCTAAGGAAGAGATGAAGCCAAGTTACTAAAATTACAGGGAAATATTACTGCAACATAGTGCACATAAGTTTTTCCGTAAGCTATGTAGTGCATATTATTATAAAAGTTATTGAAGAGAAGCTGGAAAATCAGGCTTGATAAGGTGCAATGGTATATGATTAGATTTTTTCAACTATTTGAGAACCATTTTACTACTGAAGAAGACCTAGAAAACATGTATGTTTGACATTTTAATTTTTTGGAAAATTTATGATGCATTTAAAGACATATTATAGGAGGTAATGGAGAATGCAAAAATACCAACAAAACTGATAAAGTAAAACACTAATATCTGTGTTAAATACATAGTGTAGATTGGTAAGCATGAAAGGAAAGGAATCAGAATTCTTAGAGGTTGAAACTGGAGTAATTTAATGAGGATGTCCTTCCCTAACCCTGTTAAAAATTTTGCTAGGAAAGGTCTGAAAAAGATTATAAATTAGAAGAAAAGTATCATAGTATTAAGGAAGAAATATTTTCTTTTGCTAATGATAGTGTAATTCTTGGAGAACAAGAGCGGGAAACTGTAAGGACTGCTGTCAGTTTTATTTTAGTATCATGGAAAGTGGGGCTAAAAAAAATCCATTTTAATATATAGAGAATAGTTGAGTTGATTTCTGTTTAATACTTCAGGAGCACATTAAATTGGAAAATAACTCATTACAGAAAATATTTGCACAAATAAGGTCTGCAGAAAGATATTTTCTTCCCCTTAAATAAAGGGTTCAACAACTCTGCCACAAAAGACTAAATTAAAGACTGCATAATAACTGCACAATCAATGCTAGTTTATAGAGCAGAATAATGAACACAAATTAAACAACAGGAAAAAGACTGAATGTCTTTGAGAATAAAGTCAGAGAACATTTTTTGAATAAGAAAATGGATATTGCAGGAAGAAACTTTTTTTAATATTTAAGCACTTTTCAAGAAAGGATGAATAATAATGGCACCTGATTGATTCATTACTTGAGAAATGTATTGGGAGGAGAAAAAAAAATTATTAAAGGAGTCTAGTTGAGATAATTACATCCAAAATGACCATTGGAAGGACCCAACTTATGGTAGGAATGGGAGCTATGAAGGATCTTGAAATATTGGGAACTACTAAGAAAATGGTGAGTAATAGATGGAAGAGGATAAAGAATGAGGCAATGAATCAACTTTGATTCAAACAGCAGTAAATAAATATTTATGAATTTGTGAAATTTAGCATTATAACTAATAATCAATATATATGAATAACAAATCATGTTTATTACACCATACCTATAACAGAAAATACAAAAATAATTACAAGCTTTAAATATTATTTAAGCTGTAGGCTTAAAACTTTTGAACCAATTGAATGATTTTCAGAAATTCAAGTTTCTATTTTTTATAAGATATGTTTAGGTTCCTGAATTTTTCATTTTTAGGACTTGTTATATTTTGTATGGGAGAAAGATTTATAAAATTTATTTACGATTCATTTTATTTATTTCTGTATTAGATTTTAGATCCATCGGATACTGTACATATTGTACAGTATTAATATGTAAGTATACATATTGTATATGTATACTTTATAATTAAATTAAGGTTTTATTTAACTTTTATTTTTCAAATTTTCAAACTCAATTATTCTGATCATTACTGGGCTGAATTTCATAATTCAAACTTCATTGTAATTAGAATTTCTGAAGATTAATTTTTAATTTTTCTCTAAAAGTAATCGTAACCCTTTTAGTACGATTAACAAAATTAAAACTTTGATGTGTTAAAAAGATTATAGAATTATATTTCTATTCTTATATAATTTCTTATCTGATTACTACTAACGAAATACTATTCACATCAATGAATAGACTGTTCTATATCATTGCAAAATGCTTAATCATATATTTTATTATTATTACATTTTATTTTTCTCCACCATAGCCCATTACATCATCCAAAAGGGAATATTTATATTTTAAATATAGAAAATTTATTTCTCTCAATTTATCATTTAAACAATGTAACTTTATTTCAAATATAATAGTATCTGTTTTAACATTTTTGTAGCAAAACCTTGGTTTCGCATACCTTTGTGAAGTTAGTAAGAATCAACCATCAACCATGAAGAGGAATCCATTCCAGCCATTAGAGAATAAAGGTCCACTTAGCATGGACTCTTCTAGCCATTGTAGAGTAAAGCTTGGACTGCCAGGTATTGCTAATTAGTGTAATGGATATGTTAGATGAGTTGAATGGTTGTAATAATTTGGAACTGATCAATGAGAGAATAGAATTCTAAGTTATAATTAAATATTATTTATAATATAAATGAAAAATTAAAAACAGCAGTATAAGTTACAAACTACGTTACAAGTTAAAACTTATGCAACATACCCTCCATTTATGATGTAATCGTCTTAAAAGAAGGCTAGTTTCTGCAAGGCGTCTATGACATGGAGGCCAATCTCTACAAATAGGTGAATCACAGTCAGTAGGTAGCTCCTGAGCCAATTTTAATAAAAATTGTCTTCTCTGAAAATGAAATACAACATAAAATAAATAATATTATCATTAAAAACCAATCTAAGAAGAAAAAGATTATATTTTTTATTTTATATAAAATAAAGTACAAAAGATAAATGAAAAAATGTCAGATTTAAATATGACAATTATCAACTTAAAAATGTGAAAATAACAGATTCTTTTGTTAATGAACCAAAGGATGAAACTTGAGTAAATAATGATCTATCTGCGTTTCCAGATCTTTCTTTTATTAAACCCCTCAGTGCACTGTCAGGTGTGGTGAAGTTGGGTTTCTTGCTGGTCAAGGAGCCAGCAACTCTTAAACCCATGTCCAATCCAATAATTTGGAAAAGTTTTGATGGACAGCTGCAGACATTCACAGCAAAATGGGCTGGAGCACCGTCTTGCTGAAAGGTAATGATGTCAGTGATCCTTTTTGCCATTAATTCTGGAAGCAATCGCTCATTCATCATTCTCAGATAACTGTATTGATTAACTCCATCAGAAAAAAAATAAGGACAAGAAGATGTTCAGCTGTCATCAAATCAAAGCTCAGCCCAAATTCATAACATGAGAAGGATGGTGTTATTCAATTTCCTAAAAAAAAAGTGAGGACTGTCTTTCCGCCCAGAAAAAACATTTTGGTTATGAGAGCTTTGATAAATCGCACACTTATCTGGGAACAAAACATTCTTTTTATCATTTGCTCTCAGAAAACATTTAAGCAATAACTGACATGCATAAACATGTATATCAACATCATTGTCACTCAGCTCATTGACTGTGGCTGGATGAAAACATCTAACTTTCAAGTCCTTCCATAAATGGTCTTGCATTATTGACCTTTGAATGCCTAACTAAGCAGAATTTTTGTGCGTTGATTTCATTGGTGATCATTGTAAATCAATGCTTCCACAGCAGCACATGTCTCAGCTCAAGTGTTTGGCCCCTCATTGCGTGTGCATCAGAACACTTCTTGTTGCAAAAATCTTCTCTCATGTCAGTAATATTTATCATGGAGGTGATGATTTCCTAAAATGTACAAAGAAGTCTTTCAAATATACTCCAATGTTTTACCAGTGTTTGAATGTTCGTGGACCCAAACACAAGCTAATAAATGCCCTTTTACAGTGAACATACTCATTCTGCACTTGCCTATGACTAAGGTCATCCCACCACGAATGAACACACTGGACTATCCCCATGGCTTATCCTCTCCACCTTCTCAGCAGTGAGCAAATCAGTGGTGAGAATTGGTAGCAGTAGAGCGTGGTTAAGCTGAATTTATTACAGTGTAAAGAGACTTCCCGCCCACTCTGTACAACTAAAAAAGGAAGATGTATTTTCATTTGAAATTAAGTAAATGAGGTAAAAAATTTGTAATTGTTGTTAAATGTTAGAATTGGGCTGAATAGCTCCTGCATTCAAAAGGACTTCACATGCTGATATACAATAGTATATCTGCCACAATAAAGAAAGCAACATGAAACTGCTTCATAACCTTAGTACACCTGATGTGGGAATTGCTATTTTTAGGATTGGCTATGCCATTTTTGATAGTGACTTTGTCTTATGTAAAGGTCCACACAACTAGCCCACTGGGCTGGTCTAGTGGTTAACTCATTATCACAAATCAGATGATTTTGAAGTCGAGAATTCTAAGGTTCAAATCCTAGTAAAGGATGTTACTTTTATATGGATTTGAGTACTACATCATGGATATTGATGTTCTTTGGTAGTTGGGTTTTAATTAATCACACATCTCAGGAAAGGTTGACCTGATACTATAGAAGACTACATTCACATTATTCTCATTCATCATCTGAAGTAATACCTTATGGTGGTTTCAGAGGCTAACAGAAAAAGAGAGGTTCCACACAACTGTTATGTTCATAGGTGCTTAACATACATTCTGTTGCAACATACATTGCAAGCTTCATATCAGCGAGCGCAATGCTAGCAGCTCAAATGTTAGTGGAAGTACAGTATAATTATGCGCTGGCACGAGCACCACTCCCCACCAACCTGTGTAATTCTGCCACCATAGTGGTGCTGTAGTCCCAGCATTCACAGGTGCCTATAAAAGAGCGAACGGCGGAATGAATTTTCAATTCATCGCTGACCACTGCCTGGAAAAGAAGATGGAAGAAGAAAGAAGTTCCTTGGCTGGCCCAATATGGGACCTTTCTGTGGATGCCAACATCCTCCCAGAAGCAGCAGACCTGACCAGCCTGCTGGGCAGGGGCACTACCTTCCCACTCTAGCTTGCTGGGCTCAAGCTCCTGGTCAACAAGACCATCAGTTGGAGCCAGCTTAGCATGGGGGTGCTCAGGGAGAACTGCTTTGGCTGAACCAGTGGAAGACGACTGGCACCAAACTAACATTATGGGACTCTGGGATCTACCATTGCCATGCTGTAATGGGAACCCAACTGCCACTGAGAGGAAGCTAGGTCTGATTCCAATGGATGAGTTGCAATTCCCCAACTACAGTAGAGCTGACATCGTCAGAGACTAGCTTCCGAACCCAACAGCCTTTATTGGGGCTACCTAACAAAATGCATAAATGGACCTTCTGTGAGCCATCATTTCAAAAAAAGGGCTATCACAAGGTTTTAAAGTGCCATGTACCATTGAAGCATTTGACAACAGTACATACATACAAATTTTAACAGGAGAAATTATGATTAATTAATAAAATTTCAATTTTTAGGTTGATGATGTTATTTTATTTTTTAAAACTTTATTTATATTATTATTTTTAATGCAATTTTGATAATATTACTACCTGATAAGGTAAAAAAAAGCTCAAGTACAATTTTCATACAATTCAAACATCCCTCTATGAAATTGCATCATCTCTACAAGTTTTTTTTCAATAGAATTAGTCCTAACACTACCATGCAAAAATTCTCAACTATAATTTAAACTGTTTTTGAGATATAAAACTGAATACACATCAATAAACATACATAGTTATAGTCGAAGAACTTTAATATTTTTCAATTCAAATACCCCAAAATGTGTAGAAATAAAAATTGGGGTACAGTTAATTATTTCTAATGAAGTTAATAATCATTTTTGTACATTATAACAGCTGAAAAAGTAAAAATTAAATTTAGCATATATTAAAAAAAGTTAATAAAAATATTTTAAACATTCACCTTCCATCTGACAAAATGCCTTTGAATAACTCTAACAGCCCATTCTATTTGTTTTCTTCGTTTTAAAACCCTATACTCTTCACGTGCCTGAAAAAAAATTAAAATAAAATAATAGTATTTAGAAGAAGATGTTAGCAGTAGAAATTTATATTACTGAATGTGACCAACAAGTATTTTAGTGAAAGTTGCAGCAGGGAGCAGTATAAACTACACTGCTCTATTACCATGACAACTGCAATTTTTGCACTTACCTTCTCATAGATCAAATTTAGTACACTACAAATCAACTTTATTTAGACTTGTTCAATAGTGCAAATATAGCTTAAATTAAATTAAGTCAATTGTAAATTAAATTAATTAATTAAACAATTGTAAATTAATTAAATCAATTTATTAAATTTGTCAAATGTAATAAATTTAGCATATAAACAGATAACCCACAAACAACTTTTTGATGATAAAAGTCCAGGTGATCCAAAAGTAGAAGGTGAACTGGATCACCTATTCTTATGAAAAAGTAAATTCAGCAGTGAATTGGTTTGAATGATGGTAAAGACTTAGAAACAGGTATTTTGCAAGCTATATTCGCACTATTGAACAAGTCTAAATAAAATTTTATTTCTCTTTTTTCTCTTCTTTTTTTTTTTAAACAGAAAAAGAGAAATCAACTTTATTTAGACTTAATCAATAGTGCGAATATAGCTTGCAAATTACTTGTTTTTCAGTCTTTACCATCATTCAAACCAATTCACTACTGGATTTACTTTTTCATAAGAATAGGTGACCCAGTTCACCTTCTACTTTTGGATCAGCTGGACTTTTATCATCAAAAAGTTGTTTATGTGGTTATCTGTTTATATGCTAAATTTATTACATTTGACAAATTTAATAAAATATAATATAAATTAAATCTGTTTATTTACTAATCCTTTGATCTATTTTGGGTTCGTTAAAAAATAATTTTTAACACTAATGGATGAAGGCTAGGCAGTTTCTTTTAGTACAATTTTTTTGTCTTCCTCATTTCCTCTCAATATTATATCTAGAATGCCCTTGCAATTATCATCTCCATCACATTATGTAACTTACTGATTAAAGGTGGAAGGCGAACAAGGGTATTTAAAACGATAAAGGGAAGAAAAAGACTAAAAAAAAGATAATAAAAATCAGAATTGTAAAAGTAAATTTTTTATTTCATAATAAAAAGAAATAAATAATTTATCATGAAATGTTTAAAACTTAAACCACATTAATTTCCAATTTTTTTTTCTTTAAAACCTCATGTAAAATTTAATAATAATAATCTAGTTTGATCTACATGTTTTATACGGATTTGAATACTAGATCGTGGATACTGGTGTTCTTTAGTGGTTGGATTTCAATTAACCACACTTCTCAGGAGTGGTTGACCTGAGATTGTACAAGACTACACTTTATTCACATTCATACACATCATCCTCTGAAGTAATACCTTATGGTAGTTCTGGAGGCTAAACAGATAAAGAGAGAGTTTGATCTACATGTTACTTTCTTAGCAGATTTTACATAGCAAACATATTAAGAGTTCTGTACTAAAACTGTTCTTTCAACTGATCAGAATGGTTATTTTAAGCTACTTTTCCTATTTAAAATACAGAATAAATTGTATAAATAATTGTATAATTTTATTTTAGAATTAGAATTTTATATTCTTTGAATAAAAAATAAAATTTTACATAAGTGATAAATAAATATAGATAGACCTAACAACATACTAAAATATATTTTCTTCAATTTAAACAATTTTTGTTTTCACAAGCAAAACTTGATTTTCTTTCTTTGTACATAATATTTACATTACATTATTTTCAACATTATGTTACATTACATTATGGTAATAAGTAAATATAGACCAAACACAACATACTAAAATAAATTGCAGTGATTTTCTTCAATTTTAAAATTTTTGTTCTCAAAAGCAGGACTTGATTTTCTGTCTTTGTACACAATATTTATAATTACATTATGTTGAACTAAAAGATTGTTATTTTAATAAGTTAAGGACTTGAATATCTGAATTTTATTATTTAGGTTAATCCCTGTATTCAAAAGAGTTTTATTCATAATGGAAAATTTAATTAGTCCCATGAAATTCTCTTAACTCAGGTTTCAATAGATAAATAATTTTGTTAATAGTTAGATAAAATAAAAAACAAAAAATACTTTCAAATGAATAAATTTATTTTTTTAAATAAAACATAAGTTAATCTATTTAATTCATTATACACAAAAAATAGAAAAAACCCAAAAATTCTGTACAATACCGAACATATTGTCAGCCTTAACAAATTTATGTATCCAGAACATATGTGTTGATATGTATACCATACAATGACATTAATTGCATCTTGACAATTTGTTTATTCAAAACAAAACAAAAGAAAGAACTAACGTTAATTGATGGTTAACCAGCTCCATTCACTTTTTTAAACACAGATGGTCTTTTTGGTAAAGGCTGTTTAGACTGTTGCGGTGCTGCTGGAATACGTGTTCCTCCTCTAGCTAGGACATCTCGTTCCAAATCCTCACACAGTTTCATCATTGTATGTACTGCCATCGCCGGACTGATATTGGGTCCTCTCCGAACAATTACTGTATTTGGATCAATTTTTCTCATTGGTGGAATTCCAGTTTTCATTGTTCTACCAGGATGACGACGTTGAGTTGGTTGTTGCTGTTGCGGTTGATGTCCCTCTGTATTAGGCATGACCTTTTTTACTTTTGGTTCTACTGGAAAAGCATTTAAAGGCTTTCTAGGACCATCTGTATGTTTCAAATTAGCAGTTATTCCTTTTGTTAATTTTAGCAACTGTTCTAAATTTTCTCTTCTTGTTTTAAATCGTCCTGAAATAAGCTCAGGTAAATTTCTACGCATTAATTTTCTGCGGTCATCCATTATTACATAAAACTGTTAAATTTTAATAAGAGACAAAAACCTTTTTGGGTTTTATTTTCTGTATAAAAAACATAAAATTTATATGCAAATATTGTTCATGATGGTATAGAATACAACTGAATCTATAAAATTAAATAAATATTATTATTACCTTGACTACTTAACAATCACTTTTTTAATAATCAAATTAGAAAATTAAAGAATAAGTTGAAAACACTTCAAAAATTTTTATCCATTTATTAAAACAATTTCTATGAACTAAAGATGGTTATGCCAAACATGAAAACATAACTTACATAATTAAAACATAAAGTAATCATTTATCAATATTTAGCATTTTCAAAATATTACTTTGTCTTTACTGTTAAAAATACTACTTCTTTATTTGAATATTTGTCAATTCTGTACTTTGTTTACACATAATCCAGAGGGTCTAAGTAACACAGTAAAATCTATTCATACAACATGATTATTCCACAATAGTACAGGTGTTACAGACCAACACCTAAGAAGATGTTTCATTTTGTAAGTGAAATCCTGGAAATTGAAAAGTGTGAATCAAATATAAAAATTCCAAAGATCAAAGCCAAATTTCATGAATTGGTTCCAGTAGAACTTCAAACTTAAAACATCATCAGATGCAATTTTATTACATGTTGTTAGCAATGATTAAAATCTAAAATGATCATATCAATTAATGCCACATAGAATTTAAAGTGATATAGGTTGAAAAATATTTTAATAAAAACAAATTAATTAAATAAACCTCAAACAACAGGATCAAATAACTATGAGAGAGCTTGTGGTGCTGTACTTTTACAGTAGTATCACTCCTGAAATATACAAGGTCTTTTCTAAACAATGCTGATCGTTTATTTATCTGAAAGTATTTCAGTGTAAGAGGAAAAACTTGGAAGAATGCAGCATTAGTCATCTTTTTTGTAATATTACAAGTTGTGTCAGTTGATTGACCGACTGCCACTCTGCGTGTTAGTGCAACAGGTGCTTGTCATATATTTATTTTGTGGATAATGTGATATAGGTTAATCAACATACCAAATTCTGAAAAAATTTACTGACACCAAAGCAAAAAAAAATTTGTAAGATTAAGCAAGCTTTTGGGACTGAAGCTATGGAGTTACACAAATTAAAATAACATGGTAACAACATGCACAGTTTGATAGTGGAAAGTTTTTGACTTAACATCCAACGAACTGCAAATAACTATATTTTTTCTTTTTTTTTCTTTTTTGTCTTCAGTCATTTGACTGGTTTGATGCGGCTCTCCAAGATTCCCTATCCAGTGCCAGTCGTTTCATTTCGTTATACTTCCTACATCCTACATCCCTAACAATTTG
>JAAAKQ030103894.1:0-14295 GCA_010016005.3 Zanna intricata
GATCGTGGATACCGGTGTTCTTTAGTGGTTGGATTTCAATTAACCACACTTCTCAGGAGTGGTCGACCTGAGATTGTTCAAGACTACACTTCATTTGCATTTATACACATTATCCTCATTCATCCTCTGAAGTAATACCTTACGGTAGTTACGGAGGCTAAACAGATAAAGAGAGAGAGGTTGACCATTCCTGAGAAGTGTGGTTAATTGAAACCCACCGCAAAAGGACACCAGTATCCACGATCAAGTATTCAAATCCATATAAAAATAACTACCTTTATTAGGATTTGAACCTTAGAACTGCCGACTTCGAAATCAACTGATTTGCGATGTCGAGTTTGACCACTAGACCAGCCAAGTGGGCAAAGTTACTTGCTCCTTAGTACAGTTTTAAAAATTCTATATTTATTTTTAATTCAATCACAAAGCTATTACATGTGGTAACTAAAATTTTCACAACTGTCGTTTTGTGGTTGAGTTAATTTTGTTTAAATCTTATAATTTTTCCAGTGTATGATCTGTGATTAACTATTTATAGTAATGTATAAGCTTTAGAGACTGATTTACACATTTACTAAAAGAGATTTACCCGATAATTGAAAAAATCATGATTTAAGTAGCTGATCAAGAGCAGAATTTTTGACATGAAACGTCTTTAAAATCACATTGAAACATACTGGTACCCAGAACAAAAATTTGTAGCGTAACGAAAAGATCTGTATCGTCCTGCCTTAATAATTCCCTAACCATTAGTCTCAGGGAAGTAAATACTATGTCATTTTATAATTTACATGGTCAACTCGCCGAAACGAATTGAGTTTGCGTCGCTGGTGAGCTGATTGACGGGGAAGGAGCAGATCGGCCAAAACTGACGTTCTCGCTCATCCCCATTCGGTGGTAGCTCACGACTTAAGACGTGACAGCACGGTGATTCGTGTGTTATGCACTTGTCAAGAGATTGAGGTAATTATCAAGCAACCGTCCTGGTGGATCCTTGTTGTGGACCTCGGGGCCCGGAGAGCGTCGGTAGTCAACCTGCGCATGTCGTAGTGTGTTGCAGTAGGGGCGCTCTCCGCCGATACCACCTGAAGTAATATTTATTTATACCAGTGCAGTCCCCGTATAAGTAAAGAAAGTGTACTGCGAGCTGACAGTTGGAATCGCTTGGGATTCATATCCCTCTGAGGGCTATAGTTCAGAATAATCAAGTTTTGTATTGTGTTTGATTGATTTATGTAATGCTTTTATATTGAGGTTTATTTTACTGTGCCACGATGGCATATTAAGCTGCTCTAGTGAGCACGAATGTGTTTATTTGTGTGATTTATATGTTTTGATTGTCTGTATATGTATTAAAAAAAAAAAAAAAAAAATGTTATTAGTTGTCAGGGCAAGGTTTAGTCCACTAATATTTGCTTTTTATTTATGTATCGCAATTAGGACACTTATAGGTATTTGTTTTGTTGTTCGGCTACGATGTCGATGAATATTTTTATTATTGCCTTAGTGCCAGTTTTCCTCCCCCGGCCATAAGTATGTTATGCAATGTTTGAAAAGCATGCTATTTTGGTTGTAGTTAACTCGATGACGGGCCGCAATCTGATATCCGTTTAGGGGTGAACCCGGCATGCCCGCTGTGTGTACAGGGGACATGCTGGCGTAGAAATGGATGTTGCGCGGTATACGTTGGATTTGGGGTCAAAAGCTACGACAGGTGAAAGCCAGTGGTGTCCGCGCCCGGGTTGCTTCGGCGCTGTATGGGCAGCGGTGCCGGAAGAGAGCTACCCTCTGCAAGGGGCTCCGGCTTGGTATGCCCTTCGTAACGACTTCGGTCAGATGAGGCGGCGGTTTGTAGCCGGCGGCGTCGGGCATCCTTCTCTTCCCGGCCGTCGTTTGCTCTGGTAAGCTGGTCGGAGCCGGGGCTGCGGCGGTTTGTGGTAATGAGCGGAGTAGCGGCTGGCGTACGTGCTCAGATGGTGGGCACTGCGTACGGTGGACTCACCAGTGCTATTTCGGGCGTAGGGCCACTGATGGAAGCGTGTGGACGGCTGTATTTTCAGGTTAAGTAGAAACGGGAGCCTCTTCTCTTGCAGGCGGTCGAGGCTTTTATCCTCAGTTTTGTGACCCCTGCGTTTATATGCAGGGTAGACCGGTTGGTCTGCAATGGAGAGGGGGAGCCGTCGGGCGTGACTTACCTTTTTGTGGCGTCGGCGGTGTTCTGAGTCCATTTTCTAAATTAATTACTAACAAAAGAGCGTGGGCCAACGACACTGGCGCCCATGGTTTAGGTCTGTGTTTTAATTTCTTTTGTCACACGGTGACAACTAAGTATTTGCTACATTCGATATTTTATTGTTTCTTTTATAAATTTGGACATCCAATTATAATGAGTGCTTCTTCGTCGAGTGACGTGGAAGCAGTAGAAGAGGTACGAGGTCGTATACATTTGGAGGCTGCGAGGCAGGCGCAGCAGAAAGAGAGGAAAGAAGACTCCGGGTCGAGGCTCGGTCGCAGGTGGTTGAAGATCCTTCATGTCCATTGCCTTCTGGCAGTCGAGGGCAGGTGCCGCCATTAAGGGCAAAGAAGTGCGAATTTCAAGGTGTACAGAACATCGAGAAAAAACTAACAACAGAGGAATTCGCGAAGGAAGGAGTAGCTGAGATGATTACATGTTAATAATTTCAACACCGAAGTAGAAGACTACATCTTCAACTGTAAAAATTTTAAGGAAAAGGCAGCACCGTATATATCGGTGAGAATGAGGAAATTGAGGCATTTACACATGCGTGGTGTGGGTCGTTTGGAATTACTGCAAGGTTTCGTTGACGGCTGTCCAGCCACGGCCGGTCCCTCGGTGCCGGATCAGCTGGCAGGAGAGGAGGTTAAGCGGAGAAGTTCTGCGTCGGCGGCGAAGCAACCGCCCGAACGGAAGCGGCAACCAAAGGTTGTCTTGTCGATAAGCCGGCTGATGTAGAAGCTCACGTCTTCAAAAAGGCGGTGATTGTGAATTGAGGCCGAGGGACGATTTGCGGATAATGGGCATTACAGAAAACCAGAAGGGACTGCGGATTTTGGCAGATAATAGTGATACGGAGAAGAAAATAAAAAGTGGTCTGGCGCAGCAATATACAGTTAGAACAGTCCCGGAGCAGAAAGTGAACCCACTATGATTGTTTATGACGTTCCTCGGACCTTGGATGAAGAAGCGTTGGCGGCGGCCATAAGGGCTCAGAACACGGAGCTTGTGGAAGAGGAGTTTAAGAACAATTTTAAGATAGTATTTAGGACTGGAAAGCGAGAAGGCACGAATTTGCATTATGTGGTAGAATGCAGCCCAGAGTTGCGGTTGGAGTTTTTTCGATAAAGGGCGACACTTTGTAGATTACAAGTCGTGCAAGTTCAGTGATTTCGTGAGGGTGAGCCGCTCTTTTAAGTGTTGTGGGCTTGGGCATGTGGCACGATATTGCAAGAAGGAGCTATGCTCTTATTTTGGTGCCGAGGGCCATGTCTCTGCTGACTGTCCGGAAAGGAAGGCGAATAAGCCGCCAACATGTGTAAATTGCAAGAAGATGAAGAAAACCGCTCAAAATTCCTGTAAAGACGATTCCTGTCCAGTATATATTAGAGCGAGAGGTCTCCTATTAGAAAGATCTTGATCTTAGGATCAGACAAATTAACCTGAAGGCGTCATATTGCTGTAATCTTGAAATTGAAGAGTATGCGATACGGGAGAAGTTGGTTGTGCTGTTATTACAAGAACCCAATACGATCAGTGGGAAGGTAACTGGTTTAACAGCAAGGGCTGGACGAAGTTCGGCATTGGTTGTCCCGCAAAATCAGTGATACTGGTGCGCGATGGCATCGATACGATTTTCGTGGCGAAGAAGTCTGATGGTCATCATGTATGCGTGCGTCTTTTCAAGGATGGCGCTAGTCTGGTTGTGATATCTTCCTGTTTTCAATATGCAGATCCCATGGAGGTACATTTAGATAAATGGGTACGGCTTTTGGAAATGTTTCAAGGCGATAATGTACTGATTGGGGGCTGATGTAAATGCAAAATTTGGTCTCTGGCACAGTGCAACCATAGATCGTAAAGGGAGACTGGTAGAAGACGTGATAGTGCGGTACGGTTTGAAAGCGGAAAACGTTGCTGGAATGCCGTTTACCTACCGCGGAAATCTACCATTAAGAAGGAGATTGGTGGGCACTAATATTGATGTGACGCTGTCCAAGGGACGAATGGATGTTACTAGATGGAGAGTGCTGGATGAGACCACAAGTGACCATAGACTCATTTTGTTTCAAATTACAATAAATAGACTTTCAGCAGACCTCGGGAATAGAGTTCCCGAGGAATGGAGTTGATCCAGGTCGGTCCTTATTGCGAAGAGTGAATTGGAGGAGATACACAGCCAGGCTGCGAAGAAAGGTAGCTGTTTGGGATCAAGCAGTTATGGAGATGGATGCAGAAGAGGCTGCGGAATCTTTTACAAAGATGATTCTTGAGTCCAGTACTGCGCGGAGTCATCCCGCGCAGTACTAGAGTTGAGCGAGTCTCGTCTTGGTGGTGGAGGGAGCTTCGTGAAAAACAACGTGAGGTGAGACGCTGTAGACGGAGACCACAGAGTATTCAGGATGAAGGAAATAGAGAGGCGGCTATATTGCGTTATAGAAGACTAAGGAATGACTACGTAGCTTCCGAGAGGACAGCGAAGCGTGCTTCTTGGGAGAGCTTTTGTAACTACACAAGGCAATAAGGATCTGTGGGGCATGGTGTATCGTCTTGTAATGAGTAAAGAAAGACGGAAGACATTGCTGACGTCCTTACGAGTAGATGGAGTGGAGATGGTGAAAATAAATAACTTTCGCAACGCGCTCCTGCAGAGTCTTTTACCAGATGATGACTGCGACCGGGAATTGCCCTATCATGTACGGGTACGCCGAGATTTGGCTGCGGTGGAAGTTAAACAATTTCTGAGAACATCACAGATGAAGAGATCAGTATTTCGCTACACTCGATGAGAAAGCGGAAGGTGCCTGGGCACGATGGGATTACGATAGAACTACTGTTGCGGTCGTATGGTGTAATACAGCTTGCACTGACAAAGTTGTTTAACGAGGTGCTATTTGAAGGAGTTTTTCCATCTTGCTGGAAGGTAGGAGTATTGGTAGTGTTGTATAAAGGAGGAGATAAGGACCCCGCCGCAGTCAGGTCTTATAGACCCCTTACGCTTCCCCCTCTGGTGGGGAAGCTGTTTGAGAAGATAATGTTTTCCAGAATAAACGGACGGCTGATGGCGGAGCGCTTATTGAAGAACGATCAATTTGGGTTTGGCCCGTTAGAGGGACTGATGATGCACTGTGCATCGTTATGACCTGCGTTCGGGAGACGCCTTGTCGCTATTTGATGGGGATCTTCCTGGATATTTCTGGAGCTTTCGATAGTTTATAGTGGCTATCAGTGTGCTTACAACTGTCTCAGAGGCGCGTGACGGGAGATGAGATGCGCGTGTTACACAGTTAGTTTTATAATAGAAGGGACACTGAAATATTTGAGTGCGGAGAAGCAGCTGACTAAGGGTTATCGGCAAGGTAGCGTTTTAAGCCCTCTTTTATGGAAGATAGAGTTAGAGACGCTTCTTCGAATAAGGTTGCCGAATGATTGCAGGATTGTAGCATACGCTGATGATGCAGTCGTGCTTGTTGGGGGCTCTTCTAGGCGGCAGCTCGAAATTAAGGCTAACATCGTCTGTTGGCTGTTGTCGCTTTGGGCAGCACAACATAAGTTAACATTTTGTACCGGTAAAACAACGGAAATGATGATGAAAGGGAAATTTAATCGAAATCGCCAGCCTATTGTGACTTTATCAGGTGAGTGGATACAACTGGTGATGAACTAACGATATTTAGATGTAATATGCAACCGAAAGGTGTATTCAGATACACATTGATACAGTTGGGAAGAAGGCGTGTGCATCATTCCAAAAGTTGCGAAGGGAGTAAGGGATGCGTTGGGGTCTAAACTATCGTGCCCTGAAAATATTGTATACAGGCTGCGCGGAAGCAATTCTGTTATACGCTGCCTCGGCGTGGGCAGAACTGCCTAAGATATGGACGATATAGGCGTCAGTTAAATAGATACCAACGACAATTATTGTTGGTTGTGGTGAAGGCTGTACGCCTGAAAGACATCAGGAGACGCATTGAATGTGGTGGCGGGAGTCAAGCCCTTGGATATTATAGCACGAGAAAGGAGTGAACTACACAAACTACGCCGTCAAGGGGAATTAACATCGGAACATGTGAAAGCAATTAGGGCAGCTGGATTCCGAGAGTGGCAATCACGATGGGATGCTTCCAAGAAGGGGCGATATAATTATCTGTTGTTCCCAGATGTAGAGAGAAAGTGTAGCTTGACTCATGTTCAGCCAACCCACGTTATAACCCAATTCTTAACGGGTCATGGGGACATCAGAGCGAAGTTATTCACTTTTAGACTAATGGAAGATGGACTTTGTCCGTATTGTGATGTTTTTGAAACGGCAGATCATGCGTTACGATCGCCTCCGAGTCGCGTTCTGCCGCGATGAAGACCGTATTGGGTTACTGATGAATTTGAAGGCCTTGGTGGAGCACAGAAGGAGGTACGAGTTATTAGGAACGTTTGTAGAAGCGGTAATGAGGTTGAGGATGATTTAGGATAGGGCTGCGGACAGTCCCTGGGACTAGAGGGGTGCGGCTCGCATGGGTCGTGCTTTCTTGTCACGATCCCAGGGTACTCTGTGTAGGGTAGGGCGGCTTATAAATTTATCAAGACTAGAGATTTAAAATATTTATTGTGTAAACGGGGATTTCACTGGTGAGTAGATGGTAGGCTTTCGAGGCCGCCAGGACGGCTATGAGCGCCAAAGAATTGCGCCCGGCATTCTTGTGCCAGGTTGAGATTCCCCGAAGAGGCCGGAGGTTCGCCGGGGATGGCTGAGGGGAAGGACATCTTGCCCGAAAAGTGCAAAAAAACGAAACATTTCAAGCGCTATTGAGGACTGCAGGTAAAGGCTATGGCCTAGGAACTGCAGGGGTGGCGGACTACCGGAATAGTCCATGGTGGGTGCCTCAACATAAATAATAAAGATGATTCGTGTGTTTGTGTTTAGAGTTTCTCAAGATAGATTGATTTAAGTAATAATAAGTTTATTTCTGACAATATTTATGTGTAAAAAATTAAATAAACGTTTAAAAAAGTATAACAATTGAATATATACCAGCCACAGCCTGACCAAAAGCCAAAATATTAATCACGCATATCGTAAGGGAAGAGGAGGTTATGGGCCACGCATAGGTATCCCGATGTCCGGTGGCGTGGGAGCGAGGCTTTCGGGAGCATAGCAAAGCTGGCACGGCGCATCCATTGAACGACGCCGACGGCGCGAGCACCTCTACCTTTGCTCATTACGCCTTATTTCTCATATCACAGACCAATGCTGAACAAAACTGTCGTTGAATATTAATCGAAATAAACATCATGTACCATTTAGTGTCTGTTTTATGTTAAAGTTAAATTTAGTATGCAGTTGATGTCTCTTTTTTATTTCAATCCAATACGCTAAAAGTGACTCGCTGGCATACACACCGACCAATTTATTTGCAGAGTTGACCGAAACAGGAAACTAAAAGTTTTCATTAGAGAAAAACAGTTTTGTTCAAAAAATACGATGGTGGCTCTTCCGTTAAATTCTACAGGTAATTTGGTTGATCTATAGCTCGGAGTAATTTCATCCAAGGTCTGTAACATTTTACGTTAAACCAATGGCCGTGCGCCCCAACACAGCCCCACCAAATTTTTTCGATTGAAATTAACGAAGTTGTACCTTATTTTTTTTTAAACAAAATTGCTGGGATACGGCCATTTTGAAATTATCGTAAAACATAAAAGCAAAGAACAGAAACTAAATACAATTTTGTACAATAATATTGATATATAAACTGTTTGCAATTAACAAAAACGAGAGTACTATAATACACAATCAATTGTGGTGCTAGTAATGAAGCAATGTAAACAGCATTAAATGTGACACTAAATATCTGCATTTTCAGCTTAATCGATTTGATTATAAGGTGCTACGCGTTAGTTTTAGATGAATATGGTAGAAATTGAAGTAGTCTGAAATTCGGCACTGTATGCTGAGGCGAGGGAAACCGACCGGAAGCAATGTGACATGTTATTAGCCACTGCTGAGGGTGTTGATATGAGTTCACCTTCATGAATGATTCCGGGAATAGATTGTGTCGGAGATCCGCAGAGTGTACGGATCTTTTTCCACACAGCAGACGTGGGAATAGTACGGAAGATGGTGTCCACGTATTTCCTCCATGACTTCCTCCTAGAGTCTCTTTCTATTTATCTGTTTAGCCTCCGGAACTACCGTAAGGTATTACTTCAGAGGATGAATGAGGATGATGGGTATGAATTCGAATGAAGTGTAGTCTTGTACAATCTCAGTCCTCCTAGAGTCTAAGAATACCCGACGACACTCCGCTCTAGCTCTGCTGTACAAATCAAGATTTTCTTTCACTGGTTGGCCTGCGGTTAAATTTGCACAGCGCCTGCCTTCGCTTCCTAATGGTGTGTTGGCAATCAACATTTTACCATGGAACGGAAGGACGATATCTTTATAGACTGCATATGTTATGCGGCCTTACGTCGCAAATTTAAATTATCAGAAAAGATTCGCCATATCCTTGGAAATGACAAGAATGTTATAGACCGGGTCTCTTATTCCTGCGACGTGCAAGTATTTTTAACAAAATTTAAGTTATACATAATTTTTTCATTATCCGTTAAGGGGCATTTTACACCCCTTACGGACTTTTTAATAATCCTTTATATTTTAGTTTTAATTTCATTTCATTTTATTTTTTAGATTGTGATTGTGATATTAGTTTAGTTTTAGATAATTTTCACCTGCAATATTTGCTTTAGTTTTTGTTATAATTTTTAATCTTAATCTAGTTTTAGTTTTTTATATTTTAATTTCTCTGTGATATTAGTTATAAGTTCTTAAATACCATTAGTTTTTAAGTTTATATTTTATTTATTCATACTCGTATGTATATATATATATATATATATACTTTTTTTTTTTTTTAATTTCATTATTATTATTTACTTTAATATAATATTGTCTAATAGCATTATTATTTAATCCGGGCGATTATAACGCCTTAGCGTCTTTTGCTTTTCAAAAAAAAAAAAAAAAAAAAAAAAAAACAATCTCCGTAGACGTTTATTTACGTTGCGGTCGACACCAAATGCTATAATAATTGGTCTGTGGTCACAGCAGACCAAGTAAGACGTGGGAGTAAATTTGGTGTACACAAGGAGAGGTCGATGTTGGACCGTACACCAGACGATGAGGACATGAATGTGTATGAATTAGTAAACAAGATAGCTTCATGCCACTGCCTATATAATAATTTTGTTCATTTTAAAATTACAAAAAATATGTGAATAAGAAGAAATTAAACTTAACACAAATGTGTTAACATAAATAGATGTGTTTCTTGGAAGCACATGATTAACGGTTAATGTGTGCGCATCAATACTCTAATCTTCAATGCGGGACCGAAGACCTCTAACATTCCACTGAATGACTCTCATAAATAAAAAGTAGTTAGGTGAAGGAATAAAAATAAATATATGACAAAGTTAGTTATAGGTGATCCGGTTTTTCTTTTTCGAGTTTTTAATTTTAAGGAAATCGGATGCCCTGGGATCGGGCGGTTTCTCTACCATATCCTCCAGTATATGGTGTAGGAGGGGGGGATTTAGATAACTGGGAAGATGAAATCCCAGAGGAAGCTGTTGAGTGGGTTCCCTCAGGGACATGGAGCTTGTTTGGTGGTTTACCACCTGATGTATGTGCTCCTGTCCGTAAAAGCAAAACTTTACGGATAGTGACCTTGAGAGAAATTCTGCTGGTGTTAGCTTCATTAGTTACAACTACTGACTTTATTCATCTTCGTTAACTCGGTAATAGTTGCAGTCAGAGAAGCAGCCTGATCAGACAACATCTGAACAAGCTTTTTTAGCCCACATTGTTCGTTTTACTTGATGTCGCAGCGGCGAAAGAGATATCAGGTTTGACCAGATTTCGAGAATTTAGTGTCTTTATATATTCTCTTCGAGCGGCTAGGAATGAAAGCTTTTGCTCAGTGCTGATTTTTATGATTGCCTTCTCTTCTTTAAAAGCTGGCAATCTCGAGACCGAGCTGAATGTGTTCCCCCACAATTTGCACATTTTTTCCCTCCTGACAATCAATGTCCTTGTGATTTTCTTTTGCGCATCTGGCACAGATGCGCAAAAGTTTTTGGGCAAGAAGTTGTGGTATGGCCGTACCTTTGACACTGTAAACACCGCTGTGGGTTTGGGATGAAAGGTCGTACTCTGACGTACAGGTATCCTACTTTAATTTTTTCCGGTGGTGTCGGATGGCTAAAGGTTAAAATAAGAGAGGTTCTTCCGTCCCATTTTGACGTCTTATTATTTTCTTTACCTCTGTGACACATTGCGGACGAATCTCTTCGGCAATTTCTTTAACGTCCATCTCAAGAAGATCCCGGAAAAAAATCACTCCTTGGTTTGTATTTATTGTTTTGTTACATACCGCACTTACACTATATCTCTTATACTGGTTAGACGTAAGAGCGATCGACTTTGTCGAGATTGAAGATTTCTATCAGTATGGATACGGATCCATACTCTCCATACGATCCATACGGCTGTCAGTTTTCTTCTGTTCTTTGGTGATCCACATAAATCAGTCACTACCTTATTAATAAAAAAAGATGAAACTTTATAAAGGGAACCGCATTCCTGATCACGTAGGACTACAAACCTGATGTTTGTGTATTGCAAATCCTATATCACAACTTTTATCTTATTCACCTCGGGACAATTATCTTCATCAGATAAGGCCGATCGAGTTCTTTTCACTAGACATGAAGTGGTGGTTTTTTCAGATGGACCACCAACCATCATAGAATTATTTTGTGGACTTAAAATCTTGGTCCTACGAGAACCGGCGATATAACGGACCACTCCACCTGAGCCCACGCGTACTGGAACTGAACTACAACTGGGTTCGCCCAGGTGCTCAGAGACATCGTTCGAGACTCACCACGTAGAGCCATTCACCCATCGGCACTATAGTTCCCACCTTGGGTTACGATTGTGATTCGTAAGGTGTCGCAACTTCACCGTGTGTAAGTGTAAGAAGAAAAAGTATAGAATGTTGTTGTGTAGTTGTGTAAGGATATATGTTGTAATTTGTGTAGTGTTTTGGCGTAGTGTACGTGTATAGTGTAATGTGTTCTGCAGCTCATTGTGTAGTGGGAAGAAAAGCTGCGGAGGCTAGGGCTGTGGGAACGCCAAACCCCAAGTCTATAAGTATAAGACTCCCCGTCGGGAATCTCTCTGGTGTGTCTCCCCGTATGATTCTGATTTGTGTATGTATGTACGTATCTTGCATGACTCAAAAACAATTAGTCGTAGGATGTTGAAATTTTGGATTGTAGTCACTTCTAGTTGTGCACCTCTTCTTTTGATTGCAGTCGATTGAACCAAAAGTGTCCAAAAAAGCCCAAATTCTAAAAAAATTGGATTTTGGACTTTTTCTTAACTGCAGTAATAAGCCCTCATTTACAGCTTTTCAACGATATATCATATCGTTGTAATAAGTTGTACTTATTTTGATTGATTCCAGAGTAATAGCCAAATAAAGGTTTAATTAATATAATATTTAGATCTTAGAACGGTACACATCGGCTCAAATCAGATTTCACATCCTTTTCTTTTTCATTAACTTTTTTTTTTTATTTAAATATATTTATTTATTAATAATTATTAATTTCTGATTGTAAAAAAAAATTACAATAAATAATAATAAACAATAACAATAAAAAAAAACCACAAGTTAATAATGAAATAAAATTTTATGTATTAAAAAAAATGTGTATACGAAATTTAATAGGCATTATCACATATGTATCTATGTATAGCTTTGGTGAAACATGTGATTATTTAATATTAATTGAACATTATAATTTAGAATCTTATTATTTTTTAATTTTTGTATAAGGAAGTCATGTAGTGCCCATATTAGATTTCTTTTTGCAGAAATTGGATGAACCAGTTAATGATCTCTGTACAGATGAGTATCCTTTATACTCTGAAATAATACAGGACGTAATCGATCAAAAAGATTGTTTATTTATACCAGTTGTGAAGATAGAAGATGGTGTGATATGAACATGTATGTTTCTCATATTCAGATGATATTTTATTTTCTTGAACTGTATTATCATTTATTTATTTATTTTCTCAAGAACCTACAATTTATCAGGTGTTGGCAATGTACTAACATTAACAGGTTTGATGATTCTCGACACAAAGATAAAGACCACCAGTCTGGTCTAGTGGTTAACTCGTCATTGTAAATAAAGAGAGAGAGGGGGAAGGGTTAGTACTAATCCATCCCAGGGATCGCATTATAAAGAGAGTAATAAATTTCTGTATTTTTTCTAAATCATCATGATTATCCTTTTTTTTTTTGGTTTACCTTCTGGAACCACCGTAAGGTATTACTTCAGAGAATGAAGGAAGATTATGTGTGAATATAAATGAAGGGTAATCTAGTTCAGACTCAGGTCGACAATTCCTGAGATGTGTAGTTAATTTAAACCCAACCACAAAAGTACCGGTACTTTTGTGGTACCGGATTTGTGGAATACTAGATCGAATATTCTAGTCCTTATTCTGTATCCGTATAAAAGTAAACAGCCCTTACTCTAGGATTTGAAACTCTGAAATCAGGTGGTTTGCGATGAGGAGTTCACTGCTAGACCGACCCGATCATAATTATCCTAGATTTTAATTGTATTACATTTACAGATCTTATTACACGTCCTTATGCATTTAACGTTCGTCTCTCTATTCCTACTTCTACCTTTCGTATTAATTTTTTCTTTTATTGAATTTAAGAATTGAGAGGAGAGTGGAACAAGTGTTAGGAGAAGACCAATTTGGTTTCAAAAAACGTATAGGTTCAAGGGAAGCTACTTTAGTGATCAGATTAATAGTAGAAATAGTAGAAACTTATTCTATGATACAGCAAGAATTCTGTGATGAAGCCGCATCTCATACTACAACATACACGGGTGGAAGCGGTTTAAAGTCGGTAGAAAGTTGTCGGATGACGATGAATGAAGCGGAAGCCTGTCAACAGCTGTTCACGACTAAAACGTTGCGAAAGTGCGCGCGCAATCAGTAAAACTGTTCCAACTTGTCAAACCGTGAATTCTCAATTCTATTTGGAAGTATGAATTCTAAATTCTATTTGGAAATAATGAAACGCCTGTTGCGTTGAATCCGGCCGGAGTACCGGGATCTGGGCAGGTGGACTCTCTTGCATGACATTGTTCAGGCACACATGGCAACAGCTTTAACAAATTTTACACCGAAAAAAAAAATCCCCATATTATATCACCCGATTTGGCTCCAGCAGACTATTTTTTGTGCCCAAAAGTGAAGTTGAGGATGATAGGCAGTTTTGTTGACATTTTGGCCATCCAAATGACTTGCATTGAACCGTTGAAGGTGATTACACAAAGTGCTTTCTCCAGAACGTTTGACAGGCTCTAACAGCGTTGCAACGAGTGTATAACTAGAGAAGGGTTCTATGTGTTTACAGGGCTGATGTAAATAAATTTGTTAAAATTAATATTATATTTTGTAAATACATTTATATTTAGATCTGTATTTTTATTTAATTTAATTCGGGAACTTTTAACATATGCTGTGTACGTAGCATTTATCGACTTAGAAAAGACATTTAGAAACATAGACTGGAATAAAGTGTTAGCGGAAAAAATGTAGGATTCAAGTTGAGACAGAAGAACAATCAGTAGTATTTACAGGAACCAAACTGCAACTGCTGATGATTCAGTAATTCTAGCAGAGAGTAAAAAAGATTTAGAAGAAATATTGAATGGCACGGGTGAAGTTCTACTCAAGAACTACCGCATGAAAATTGGTTTGCTGGCATTTCTCCCGCCACCACCCCATTCGGTCGCCCCAGGGAATAAGACCGAATGTCTGTGCCACGAAGGGCTACTTGTGCCTCAAAAAGTTATAATGCGACCATTTATCTTAGCTCTTGGAGCTGAACAAAAATGCGTGAGCGGTCAAAGCGTGGCGCACAACGCCACCTGCTTGCGTGTCCTACCGCTCACTT
>JAAAKQ030103905.1:0-10491 GCA_010016005.3 Zanna intricata
AGACTTAGCACATAAAATTGGAATCTAATAAAAGAACAGAGCTCACATACATTTAAAAACAATATTAATCTATGCTGTTGATGATTGATTATTGGTAATTGTTTCCAAGGCAATTTAATGATTGCTCCTGTATCTTGATACAGTTCTGAATTGTCAGGGTCAAATGTGTTATGGTGTCAAGAATGCAATATTGAGAAGCTAATAATATTAAAATATAATTTGTTCCTTGGATTGTGGATCTCCCAAATAGGAAAGAAAGCACTGACCCCTGATACACTGAACTAATTTGTGAAAATTGATTGTCATTAATATCAGAGAACAAGGATTTAATATTTGGTCATTACCCTTTCCTTTAACCTATTTGTATTATTAAAAGCTTTCACTTTTATTATTTTCTCTTGTGTTTTTTTTTTCTCATTTTACGTGAGCAAGTCAGAAAGTAAAGTGGAATTCAAAAAATCAATAATTTATTTATACATAATGGTACTTATTTGTATATAATTATTTTTCAACATAATCCCTTCCTACTTCTATGAACTTAGTCCATCTTTTAACAAGCTTTTGAATTCCTTCCTGGAAGAAAGTGTTTTCGGTCTGTGTGCAGAAAATGTTTCACCTCTTCATCAGATTGATAATAATTCCCTTGCAAATCTGCTTTTAATGCGCCAAAAAGATGAAAACCACTTGAAGACAGGTCTGAACTGTTTGGAGAATGGTCCAGCAGCTCAAAAAGCAAGATCTTGAAGGCAAAGGACTTTTCTTTTTTTTTTTTGGCCATATGAAGTCAAGCATCATCCTGAAGTAAAATCACACCTTTAGAAAGTTTACCATGTCTTTTGGATCTGATTTTCTACTTCAGTAAATGAAGTAACTTACAGTAGGTGTCACTGTTTACTGATTGATCTTAAGGTATGACGAAAACTAAAACTGAACCTAACACATGCCATCATCACCTTTCCTGCAGACATCAGAGTTTTGAACTTTTTTGCTGTTGGAGATGTTCCACAAAACTTTGTCACTTACTCTCAGGTTCAAAGTGATGGACTCATGTCTCATTGACGGTTATTATTCGCTTAAGAAATGAGTCTCCTTCATCTTTTCAAAAGCTATTGTTTCAAAAGCCTCTGGGAAATTTTCAAACAATTCTCTATGTGGATGTTGGTCAAGTGACATGGAACCCAGTGAGCACAGACTTTTAGAAAGGTTAAGGAATCATGGATGATTGAAAATGCTGAGCCATGGTTTATATTAAACTCAATTGCAAACTCATGAATTGTAATTTGTCGATTAACGAGAGTCATTTGTTTAACCATTTCAATATTGTCATTAAGTCATTGAAGTGGAAGGCCTACCTTGTTGCTGTTCTTCACAGAGAGAAATCCTACCATTTTTAAAGTGATCAATCTATTTATAGATGTTGCTTCCATTCAAACAACTCTCTTCATATTGCTACTGCATTCAACAAATAATCTCTGCTGTTTTCATCCCTTCTGAATTGAGGAAATGTACTGCTGTTCACATTTCTTCCTTTGTGAAATCAGATAAAGGAGCACTCTTTTTAAACAAACTTTTAAACACAATCACGAAGAGCTTAAAATGAAACAATACTTTTAGTAAACAGCTGGTAGAGGTTATGAGTTATAACAGAATAATCATTACTTCGCTGTATACGTGACTGGGAGGGAATTCAAATTTTTCTTTTACTTTTTGACATGTGACACAATTTACTTTTACTTTTTCAAAATTTTTTACATGTGACATTTTTTCCTTCTTAGTCAAGATGTCAAATAATATATTTGTATGTTTTTCTTTAAGTAATTTTATCCTTTTACCTTTGAACAAAACATTCTGAATACACAGTAATGAAGTACTTTCGGTGAACTGAAGCTTATCTTTGTTATGCAAGCACACTGAACATCACAAATTATTAACTGAAATCATAAGAAATCATAGTTGATAACTTTATCAAATTTTTCTGTTTAAAACTTAAATATATATATATATATATATACTGTTTCAAAAAATAATAATTCATAAAAAAAAATTAAATAATAAATAGTTTAATCAGATTTCGTGTAACTCATTTATTATTACATGTAATGTGTACTTACCAGGAAAACAGAATTTTTTCTTATAAAGTTTTGTCCTGATGAAAAACTTTATAGAAATTGTGTTATTAGTGTGATTTTTAAAAATTTTTTTATTGATGTTGAACAAATATATCATATTTGTTTGTTTTATGTAGTTCATCCAATGTTACCTAGTTTTTAATAACATTTATTAAAACAAAACATGTTTCAGTATAGTACCTGCTTGTACCTCAATTTGATGAACTGTTATTTATAAATAGTCATATTCGATAAATCAGATTTACGAAAAGAAAAAAAGATAAGAGTTATTACCAATTTGTCATTCTGTTTTTATTTAAAACCAGTTATGTATAATTTACCCACATAAAAAGAAATTTGTCTTTTAAGCTGATCTTTGTTCCATTTAACAAAGTTTTATAAATTAGTTACTTTGTTACAAGTAACATCTCTGCAATTTGATGTTAAACTGGGTGGCACCCTCATCAAATTCTTAGACAGAGATAAGTGTTACCAAAAGTTAGTTTGTGACTACGAAGTGTTCATCAAAATACAATTACAGATTTATTTATTAAGGTTTTTGAAAGTTATTGATTTTGGAGAATTGGCACATATGGAATTGGTTGAAGTTTTTAAGATTTGAGAACACTTTTTGTTTTACGTTTATTTTTTACTGGATCTATTAAGAAAATAACATTTACTAAACACATACTGTAAGCAAGAATGTTTTAAGTGCACCTTTAAATATGATAAATGTAATTTTATTGGTTATTTTCTAATAGTGTAGGTAGTGTGTCATTCACTTATTAAGGATAATTACCTAAAATACTGAGTACAACTTTTAATTTATGATGCTTTCACACCATACAAAATATTGATTCTTGGTATATTTATTGACACAAGTGGATTCTTTTAAACTGATTGATTGCTATTTGGTTGACTGATAATCAAGAGTCAAAGTGATTTTGTGAGTGATATGAGTGATGTGTTGTAATATTATTTTTTCAGGACGCAAGAGGACGCCTCATATGCTGGCTACCACCTTGCCTATGAAGTTAAAAAGCTCATGTACGCTATCTATCTCTTCTTTCTTTCTTTTAATCTTTTCTATTCTATTTTTATCTATATTTTTCTATCTGTTCCTATCTCTTTTTCTTCATATCTTTTTTCTATGTGTTAGGATAGGATGATCCCTTAAATGTGCAGATATCTAAAGAAAATGTTAAATAAAGTATTTTTAACAAAGCGCACGTTGCACATAAGCACGTTATTGTTGTATTTTTTAGTGCATGATTGTTTACTTTTAATGTTATAAAAATACTAATTTTGTTTTTTAATTTTATAACTACTCAAAATATATTTTGAGAGTTTGAATGTAATTTTTTGCCCGATGGAAATTTTTGTGTAGCTTTGTGTTTTTCTAAATCTTATTTTACAGGACTCATAAAAAAAAATACAAAAAAGAAATGTAATAATTTTGCATTTATGTTATATAATATTATCTACTGTAAATAGTATTATATTCCAGTGCTTTTAAATTATATTTTATGGAATGTAGTTTAATAAAACTAACTTAACAGAATGTTAGTATTTAATATTTTTTGTGTGTATTTATGTAGTAAAAACAGTTTTGAGACTTTCTGCATATATTTGTACATTGTGTTATAATAATTTTGGTGTATGTTTGGGCATTTTGTGTTTTGTGTATAGTGAAACTGATGGTTCAGAAAGAACATTTGTGATTAATAATTTTTTTTCTTCAATAACATTCATTGTCATTTGAACAATGTAGCTATTGTTTATTGTTATTGTTTAATACTTCATTTTAAAATTATGTATTAAGTAATAATTTATTACTTTCACATTGTCTTTTTTCAATAGTAAACTCTATTTTATGGATTTTATTACCTCTTTTATATAATTTTTTCTATGAAATGTAGTTAATAAAATTATCGTCATGAAGTATAATAATTCATCTGGTTTTTTTCAGATGTGTAATATTTGTTAAAGCTAGTTACATCTGCCTTTCTTAAATTGAATTTTTTTTTTTTTTATTCATTTTTATTAGTTTATTTCTTAGGTTAAGAAAATACCATACTGTTAGTGGAAACTATTGTACTAGGTAACCTCAATATTATGATATGACTACATTGTTTATTTTTTATAAAAAAATTATCAGTTATAATTAAAACTTTAATCTGAAAAAAAAATCATTATTATTATACCATCATCATGTTCATTAATTGATGAGTCAACATTAAATTCATAATTAAAAACACAACCTTTACTTTCATATATCTCTTTACTTTCTCTTCCATCCTCCATTATCTCTTTCTGCTATTTTTTTTTTATATTTTCACTTTTATCCTCCAGATGATTCTTTTCTTCCTGGTACTTTCTAATGTGCTACTGTTATTCAAATACCATTTTTAGTGGGGTTTTTTTTTTATTATTGTTTGTTTCATTGTCATTTAATTTTCTTTTTCTTTTTTGAGAATAAAAATATTCTCATCTACAATACTTCCTGGAGACACTCATCTTACCATTGTTATTAAAAAATAAAAGAGGCTGAGATAATATGACATTACCAATGATAGTATTTAATAATTAATTAGAAATTAATTTACGTATACTTCCATTTTTCATTTATTTTTTGATTTCTGACAATGAATGTTATAATAAAAATTCACTCATATGTTTGTGTAATCTTAATTTAAAATTATTTATTAATTGTTTATATCTGTTTTAACCACTATTTGATAGTTAATATTTTAAATATTGTAATGTACTTCAGTAAGTACAAAATTGTACTTAACTGAGTAATAGAAGTTTTTTTTTTTAACATTAGTACTATCAGAAACTTTCCATGATGCAAGGAACTTACAGGAACTTCTTTTCATTGAATATGGAGTTGTAATGCTATATTTAGTTACAGAAATTGTTGTATCCTGTATAACATTTTTTTAATATTTCTGTTTGTTTTTAGTTGCTGAAATTTCTTTTTATATTTTTGCAATTTTTTTTTTTGTAATTTTTTATATACTGTTTTGTCAAACATTTTTCTGGTGATACAAAAAAGTAATAATGGTGGTAAACTGAATTATGAAAATCTGATCATTGTGAATTAAACTCCTGCCATTTACAGTAGACTCTCTTTTAACCAGCTTAGTCGAGATCAGTAGGTAATCTGATAAACTGAACCCTTTTCTTATAAAAAATGCGTGATACATATAAATTATGAATATACACTAAATAAAATTAAATTTAGGAAAAACTTTAATGTATGAAAATTAACAAAGGTATTAAGAACTTCACAATTTAAAAAAACTAAATACGCACCCTTTTCATTGAAAAAAAAAGAAGATTTTTTATTGTTTGCATTTAACCTTAAACATTTCAAACAACTTACTAGTAACTAAACACCAATTTTCATAAAATCTTGTTTGTATAATTGAATATTATTAGAACATTTCATCCATTTATTTATTAAAAAAAAAAAAAAGAAGTAATTATAATTTGTTGTTTTGTGAATGGAAAACTTTCTTTTGCTATGTTAACATTTCAATTATTGCTGTTTTATATAACATACCAAATTCAAAAATCTTTTCAGTTTTTCAGTGCTGTAGAACTAACTCTTCATTTTCTCATTCATCCTTTTCTGCCGTATTTTTATTTTAATACAACTTAAATAATGTTATCATTATTCATACTATCGGGTCAGAATATTGTGGAATGTTATCATGGTATTATGTCATTCATTAGTTCTGCAGTAGATAAGTGAGATGGAATTAAGAGTGTTTTCAGCATTAAAAAAAAAAAAATAGCATTTTATATCTGGAATTAATTTGAAATGTAATAATTGGTAAGTAATGAAACATTCATTCAGGCATTTCTTTTTTTTTTTTCTATTTAGCAGATCATTTTAAGTGCTCATTACAAATTTCTCTTTAAATCAGAAATTTATATGTCATTTGCTGACAGATACAGTCATTTTTATTGTGATTATCTGGTTTGAAAATTCATTTCAAAATGTCATTGTTTTATTTGACATTGATTTAAAACTAAGTCCAGTTTCATCAATGATATGAAATTGATTCTAAATAATTTTATCTCTTTCAATCAGTTTTTCATGATTAATATAAACTTTTTTGTAGCAGTTTTGTCTGTAAGCCTTTTTTGTCAGAGGTCAGAAATAATCAGCACATCAGTTGAGTGCTACTTTTTCTGACAATTTAACTATCCTACATGTACTATAAAAAATTCATTATTATTGTCACTGTTGTTTGTAGATATACGAGATATCTATGTAGATATTTCGTATTTCATATTCAACAATTTTTTTTTTATAGTTCAGGTCCATGTACAGACATTCCCTCCTGCCATCTATGAATTTCCAATGTGCCTCATATAAAATTTATAAAGAAGTTTTATAAATTGTATCTAGGACTCGAGCATTATATGTTGCTTAGTCATATACAATACATACATTTCTATCTATGAAAGATTTTTCTTTCAGTCTTTTGTCTACATCATTCGTTTCACTTATATCAAAAGTTAAAGATTCAGATTTACTGATTCACTTTTGTGCAGTTTAGAAAGCATTCAGTCTAGTTTATATTGAAACCATCATGTCTTTATTATATAATTTATTATCAATTCAAGTTATATTCAGAAATTTAAAAAAAATAATTATCTGAGCTGAAGAGGTTTGTATTCCACAACACTGCTTAATTCATCAGATACAGTAAACCACTTATAATTACCCATTAAAACAATAATTAATAGTAATTTACATCATTCCAATTTATACTTAAACTTAAGTTTTTATTAAAGAATTTAACCACATTGAAAATGTTTTTCTAAAATAAAACAATAAAAATAACAGATAAAATATGTGATTCAGTTGTAGTAAGTTGCAATTACATCTGAATAATGTGGAACAATGTAAGGAATATAAGCAAACTACTTTCTTTTTGTTTATATAATAATCCATTAATGATTACATGCAATAATAACAACAATATTATGTTATTGATTTATTATTATTATTATTATCCTATTAATTTATGTAATAATAATAATTAATTGTTCAAGGGTAATGTTAGTTTTTTAATCGATGTAATCAGTTGAACAGAAGTTGGTGAATAAGAAGTCTACTGTAATTTAGAAGCCAGTTTCCCCTCTTTATTAGCCAGTTATATACATATGTAAAATAGATTAATTTTATGTTTGTCTTTTTAAATCAAAATATTACATTTTAATTTGGTATTCTCTGTAATTTTTAGACTATGTTTCTATAAAGACCACAGTGAACTGCTTTTTCTTTAATATATTATTTCAGTAAAGAGTTAAATGAACATCAATTTTCTGTTTCTGTGCAGAAAAATGCTTAAAGTGTTCCTTTTGTCTATTAACATGTTACGTGTTCCTTTTGACTATTAACATGTTACTATTTCAGAAGCATTTTCATTAAATTACTTTACATAAAAAGAAATTAACTTATGAAACCATTTTTTTTTGTTTTGTTTAATGCAGTATAAATTTCTAAAAAATTAATAATTTTTTAATTTTTATTTAATATGATCTATTGTAATAGAGTGCTATTTTTAGGAGCTGGAGTAAAGAAAATATAGAGAATGTCTGTGATTAATATTTAATCAGAATAATCATATAATTTGTTACGATTAACATATTTTTTTTAATGTTTATTCAATAATGATTATCTGTTTGGATTAGAGTTACAATTTTTTATTTAAAATTTTCTGTGAGGTATATTACCAAACTGTAGAATCAAAACTAGATTGCAAGGAAAGTTGTACAGCATATTTGGAACCCGTGTCATAAATACTTTAATATATATTAAAATATCCCACTACATCCAAAACACCCTAATTAAAGTATCCTATACATTATTAAATGATTCAAATATCCCAGTTAATCCTGATAAAATTTGATAACAGTCTTTTCCAGATTCAGGACAACCATTTTAAATCTAGTATTGTTATTAAATTCTTACAATAATAGTATATCAGTAACTTTAATCATTGATAAAACTTAAAAATAGTTATTACTCAGGTGGATTTAATTCTATACAATCTTGCAGCATGGTTAATATATGATTTTTGTAGCCTTTCTGATAAATTGTTGGGAATGTTTAAAGACTTACACTTTTTTACAGAATGATAAATCATCACTTTTAAATATTATAAATTTTTTACCTAATTATAATAGAAAACAAAGCAGTGAATTGTTTATTATTTGTGATAGTTGTCAACCATGTTTCACTCCGCCTAATAATTTATTTTGCTTAAATTTTGTTAAATCCTATTTGCAAATTTTTTTAAAAATTTGCTTAATTTCATAATATTTTATTATTAAAATATACATATTTATATAAATTTCCTTAAAAGCAAGGAAATATTCCTTTCTTTAGAAAGCAATATAAAAATCATATTGAAAATGAATTCTTTTAGAAGATATTGAAAATACTTGAAATATTTTTCAGACTTAGTTACTGTTCTTTGGATATTTAATATGTTTTTGGTTGTTAGAAATCTATAAAATTATACAATTTTGTTCTGCTGTTTATTTTTTCATTCTTTTTATTATCTATACTTTTAATAAAAGTTATGCTTATTATTTAATTTTTCAGCTAATATATCAGCAATAAAAATTTATGTTATTTATTTATCATTTATTGATTAATTAATTCTTAAAATATTTAATATATGTATTCTTTTTATGCCTGTGTGTTTATGTTCAGATGAATGCATCTGGACAATTTTTTATTCCCTACCTTATTATATTTTCCCCGGTTTGTTTCTATTTTTTTCTTCTTTTTTATATTTATTAAAGACAATAATGGATATTTTATAAATTGAAAATCTGTTTATAAAATTCTCACATACTCAGATTATTGTTCTCTTGTTAATTAATTATTTAATCCTTTTTTTATAGAAAAAGAAATAAGACTTATGTAGATAGGATGATAAACGCTTAAAATAAAAATTATGTAATAGTTTAGCATGCAATTTATGAATATTAGATATTAAATTACTTTAAAATTATAATCTTTAAATTCAAAGAATGAATAATTCTTTGAATTTCTTAAAAGTGCAATTTGGCATTTTATAATATCATCAAGCTATTAAAATTAGCTTAATTTTTTAAAAGGATTTGTTGAGATTCTAGCTCAGTAACACATCTGTATTATAAAAGAATATGAAATAAATATTTTAACAAATTTTTGTTTTTATGAAAAAAAAAAATCATTTTAATCCTTGATTTAAATGAAAGAATAATTTTAAATTATTATCAATGTTTAAATATCAGTTGATATAAAAATTATTACAGTTTGAATTTAATAAGAGGAATTTTCTTATTGTAAAAGTGGCAGTTAAGTTACAGTTTGTTGGTAGTGTGATAAGCAAATCATCCATTCCATATATCCTAAGAAATATTTTTTTAAGATTCCTTATAAAGTGCACTCAATATCAAATCAGATACTCTCTCTCATTCACAGCTGGTTTTTGATTTACTTTTCTAGACATTTACTCTCCTATGAAAGGACAATAGTTTTCTTTTTTAATTACCACCCGTCTTCATTATCATTGATATTTGCTTGCTCCTATTGAGTTGTGGGTATAATTCAGATGCTAGGTATATACTGATGATGGTTGGGAGCATCTTTGGTGATTTGATAAAGGAATCTGTCTAATAACCAATCCAAAATGTTATTGCATGTCTGGTACTTCACAATTAGCAAGATGGTTTAAGTAACTGTTATGAAAAGCCATTGGGCTTCCCTTCCCCTCCTAATTATAAATACAAAATAATTAGCATACATCTGATTAAGCTGGCCAGTTTTCAAAAAAATACTTAAATTCATAAATTATTATCATTTCATCTGAAATCTATCTATACTTTCTCATTTATTTCTTCTTTTGTTATTCTATTTTCCCTTCTCTATTTATTTTGAAAAAAATTATATTAAAAAGCTTAATATCTTTTGTGTAATGTATTTTGTCTACCCTGTTTGTAGTTTACCAGTTTGATTTGTTTTCAAACAAACATTACATGAATTCTTTCATTTGATTAGATTTTTGTTTGGATCCTAATGCCCTCAATACAGATTTCTCCATCTTCTACCTTAGTATGGTTTTACCTAAACTAAAGCCATCGATTATTTCTCTGTTCGTGTGTTGATTTATAATCAACACTCGTGAGATATTTATAATCTCTCAGTGTCAGTGTCTGTATATCAAAGTTTTATCTTGCCTTACATGTTTATAATGTTTGTATTTATGTAATTTTTTTAATTTTTATAAAGCTACTGCAGTAGAAGCCAAACTTATTAAGTTACAGATCATTAAAAAATAAATAATTAACTATTATTAAAAAAAAA